>PVKY010002729.1:0-24287 GCA_004027775.1 Bradypus variegatus | reverse complement strand
AAGTTTCCTTTGTATGTGATGGATTGATTTTCTCTTGCTGCTTTCAGGATTCTCTCTTTGTCTTTGACATTTGATAATCCAATTATTAAGTGTCTTGGCGTAGGCCTATTCAGATCTATTCTGTTTGGAGTACGCTGCGCTTCTTGGATCTGTAACTTTATGTCTTTCATAAGAGATGGGAAATTTTCGTTGATTATTTTCACTATTATCGCTTCTGCCCCTTTTCCCTTCTCTTCACCTTCTGGGACACCAATGATACGTAGATTCTTGTACTTTGTTTCATCTTTAATTTCCCAGAGACGTTGCTCATATTTTTTCATTCTTTTCTCCATCTGCTCCTTTGTGTGTAGGCTTTCACGTGTTTTGTTCTCCAGTTCTTGAGCATTTTCTTCTGCCTCTTGAGATCTGCTGTTGTATGTTTCCATTGTGTCTTTCATCTCGTGTTGTGCCTGTGATTTCCACATATTCTACTGGTTGTTTTTTAGAACTTTCAGTTTCTGTCTTATATATGCCCAGTGTCTTCTTTACAGCATCTATCTCTTTTGTGAAAAATTCTCTAAACATTTTGAATTGATTTAACATTAGCTATTTAAATTCCTGTATCTCAGTGGAAGTGTACTTTTGTTCCTTTGACTGGTTCATAGCTTCGTTTCTCTTAGTGCAGGCTGTAGTTTTCTGTTGTCTAGGCATCTGACCTCCCAGGCCACCCCAATCAGTTTTTCCCAGATGAGAACAGGCCCAGGTCACAGAAGGAGGTAATATTTCAGTCTCTGGTTTCCCTGATGGCTTTTCTTAGTGGATTAAGACACCTGTGCTTTTCTGCCGGGCAGAAGCACCTGTCAGCCTGTCAGAGCCTGTGTAAGAGGGTGTGGCCTGTGGCTCTCCTCCCTCAAGCCTTGGGGTCTGGTTCCAGAAAGACTGACAGACGGGCAGTAAAGCTGTGCCCCTCCCTTTCTTCTTGGGAAGCTATGCCCCCTCCTGCGATGTCCTTTGCCTATCAATAAGTTCTTTGTTTCTCTGACTCTGTTGATTCAAATGTTTTAATTTTAAGTCTCCGGCTGTCTTTACAGCAAAGTGCTGCGGGCTGATTAGGGTTGGGTGCGACTGCGGGCTGAGAAAGGTTCAGGTTTCCTCTACAGAGAGAAAGGCAGAGAAAAGCTCCCAGGTTTACCCGTCAGCCTGAGATAGCCCCCGATCCTCTGGGCCCCCGTTCTGAGACAGATATGTCCCCCGACTCTTCCAAGGTTAGTTGTCGCCAAAAGCCTCTGTCTGCTTGTTGAGCATTTGCTGTCTGTATTGGGCCGTTAACATTAAATCCCCAGTTGGAGCTGGGCTGGGAGAGTGCTGCTCTCTAGCATCGCGTGGCTTCTGTGGGGGAAGGGCTCCCGGCTCCTGGCTCCCAGCTCTCAGCTCTCGGCGTGGGCCCGCAGTTTTACTTACAGATTTTATGCTGCGATCTTGGGCATTCCTCCCAGTTCAGGTTGGTGGGTGATGAGTGGACAGTCACGTTTGTCTCCCCGCTGTTATTCCAGGTTATTTCCTTGTTTTTTGGTCATTTATAAATTGTTCCGGGGGGGACTAACAGTCTTCCACTCCTCTCTATGCCGCCATCTTAGCTCCTCCTGGACTGGCTTTATAAAAGGGGGTTTATTTGGTTACACAGTTATAGCCTTAAGGCCATAAAGTGTCCAAGGTAACACATCAGCAATCGGGTACCTTCACTGGAGGATGGCCAATGGTGTCCAGAAAACCTCTGTTAGCTGGGAAGGCACGTGGCTGGCACCTCCTCTAAAGTTCTGGTTTCAAAATGACTTTCTCCCACGATGTTCCTCCCTAGGCTGCAGTGCCTCAAAAATGTCACTCTTAGTAGCACTTGGGGTATTTGTCCTCCCTTAGCTTCTCCGGAGCAAGCGTCTGCTTTCAATGGCCATCTTCAAAATGTCTCTCATCTGCAGCTCCTGCACTTTCTTCAAAGTGTCCCTCTTGGCTGTAGCTCCTCTTCAAAATGTCACTCTCAGCTGCACTGAGTTCCTTCTGTTTGTCAGGTCATTTATATGGCTCCTCTGATCAAGGCCCACCCTGAATGGGTGGGACCGTGTCTCCATGGAAATTATCTCATCAGAGTTATCACCTACAGTTGGGTGGGGTGCATTTCCAGGCAAACAACCTAATCCAAACGTTCCAACTTAATCCCCACTAATTTGTCTGCCCCACAAGATTGCATCAAAGAATATGGCTTTTTCTGGGGGACATAATACATTCAAACCAACACAATGTCCAAATTTAAGACTCATTGGTGTCGCAGAAGGGGAAGAGAAGGGTAAAGGTCTAGAAAGAGTATTCAAAGAAATTGTTGGGGAAAACTTCCTAAACCTTTTACACAATATAAATACACAAAGCATAAATGCCCCGAGAACTCCAAATAGAATAAATCCAAACAAACCCACTCCGAGACATATTCTGATCAGACTGTCAAATACTGAAGAGAAGGAGCAAGTTCTGAAAGTAGCAAGAGAAAAGCAATTCACCACATACAAAGGAAACAACGTAAGACTAAGTAGTGACTACTCAGTGGCTACCATGGAGGCGAGAAGATAGCGGCATGACATATTTAAAATTCTGAGAGAGAAAAATTTCCAACCAAGAATACTTTATTCAGCAAAACTCTCCTTCAAATTTGAGGGAGAGCTTAAATTTTTTACAAATAAATGCTGAGAGATTTTGCTAATAAAAGACCTGCCCTACTTCAGATACTAAAGGGAATGCTACTGACAGAGAAACAAACAAAGGAGAGAGATATATAGAATTTTAGCAGACATATATAGAATATTACATCCCAAATCACCAGGACACACATTCTCCTCTAGTGACTATGGATCTTTCTCCAGAATGGACCATATGCTGGGACATAAAACAAGCCTCAATAAATTAAAAAAAATTTGAATTTGTTCAAAGCACATTCTCTGACCACAATGGAATACAAATAGAAGTCAATAACCATCAGAGACTTGGAGAATTCACAAACACCTGAAGGGTAAAAATGAGAGGGAGATGAAAATATTCCCGGATAATCAAAAGCTGAGGGACTTCATCACTAGTAGATCAGTCCTATAAGAAATGCTAAAGGGAGTTGAGCAGGCTGAAAGGAAGGGACACTAAATAATTGACTGAAACTACATGAAGAAATAAAGATTTCCAATAAATATCACATGATAAATATAAATACCAATACTACTGTATTTTTTATTTGTAACTCCACTATTTACTTCCTACAGGATCTAAAATACATAAACTGTAATGATAAATCAGTGGTTTTGGACTCAATGTAAAATATGTAATTTTTGACAAGAACAACATAAAGGTGGGGGAATGCAGGAGTATAGGAACTTAGTTTATGTGTCCTATTGAAATTAAGTTGGTATCAAAGAAAAACAAGATTGTTATAGATTTAAGAGGTTTAATTTAAGCCCCATGGTAAACACAAAGAAAGTATCAGAGAATATGACCATAGAGATGAACAGTAGAGTATGGGTTATGAGAAGTGGGGGAAGGGGCAATGGGGAGTTAAGAAATGAGTATAGGATTTTTGTTTGGGGTGAAGGGAAATCTCTAGTAATGGATGGTGGGAAGGTGATAGCATTGCAACATTCTTAATGTGATTAATCCCACTAATGGAATGCTAGGGAGGGGATGGAATGGGAAGAGTTAGGCTGCATATATGTTTCCACAATTGAAAAAAAAAAAAGATGGTCTAAATAGATGATAGTTAAATGCCAAGGATGATCCTGGATGGGATCTGAGGATGGAGGAGAGGAGGCTCAAAGGGACACAGATGGGACATAAGAAAAAAAAAAGGAAACACAGAATGTAAGCTTTGTATCATTGTTGAATCTCCTGTACTTCTTAGCTGCGCTTAATGGGATTGCATAAAAGAATGTTCTTGTTCATGAGCAATGTATATGTGAATTATATTGTTTGTTCAAGGATGTGTGCAGCTTGCTCTCATATGTTCAGAAGACAGAGCAATAGATGATGAATGATAGGGAGGGAGGGAAAGAAAGAAATGGTGGTGTGACAGGATGTTAAAGTTGGTGGATCGGGGTATCGGGGAGGGGGGTTGGGGTATGCTGGAGTTCTGTGTATGGGGTTTGTATTGTTTTTACAACTGTTCCTGTAAGTTTGTATTTATTTCAAAATAAGATAAAAAAAATGACAGGGCTGGTCTGGCCTGGCTGATCTTGAAGAATCTTTTATGGCTTTGACACTGTTTGTGTCATCCTCCAACTTGGCTCTGAAAATGCTGGGCCTTTTTTAAAAATCAGATGCATGCCAAAGGCTGAAGCTCTGCTTTTCCAATGACTATCCTGAAAGACAATTCAAGAGGAAGATTAGACCTGCACTGGCCAGTAGGGCAGCCACTAGTCATGCTGAAATGTGCTAAGTCCAAATTGCAATGAGCTGTAAGTGTGAAGTACACAATGGATTCCAAAGACTTCATACAAAGAAAAAGAATATAAAATATCTTAATGATTTTTATATTGATGTACACCATAACTGCTTTGATTTGCTAACACTGCAAGAAATGGGTTAGCTTTTAATAATGGGGATTTATTAAGTTACAATTCCAGGGCCATGAAAAAGTTCAAATTAAGGCATCAACAAGAGGATATCTTTTCTGAAGAAAGGCTGCTGGCATCCGGGACTCCTCTGTCACACAGCAAGGCACATGGCTGGTGTCTGTTGGTCCTTTGCTCCTGGGTTTCATTGGTTTTAGCTTCTGATTCCAGTGGCTTTCTCTCTCTGAGCGTTTGCGGATTTTCTGTTGGCATCTCCAGGGCATTTCTCTCTCTCAGCTCTCTCCAAATGTCTCTGCCTTTTATCCTAGCATAGAGGACTCCAGAAAAGGATTAAGACCCACCTTGAATGGGCTGGGTCACATCTCAATTGAAACAACCTAATCAAAAGGTCCCACCCACACAAAGGTCAAAAATGACTGTGTTTTAAAACTTCAACTTCCATGTGAGACCAAGGGAAGAGATGTCTATTTGGTTCAGGATCTGTATTTTCTAAACAGTATAACGCTACAGTCAGTTTGTTCAAACACCACAATTACATGGAACTTTGAATAGAAGTGAGATATGGTAGGTTAGTATAGGTTAGAGTGAAATAGTGACACATCTTAAAGTAATTTGGGCAGAGAATAAAAATATATTTACAGGGCCCTCCTGAGGAGCTGGGGGAAAGTGTGGAAGTGTTGGACTTCTTCACCTGGACTGATGCTAATGTTGTCACAAACATTAGGACTGGTGGTTTGATGTGCTGAGACCTCTATCTTGGGACTTGCCCTTATGAAGCTTGTTCCTGCAAAGGAGAGGCTAAACTTGCATATAATTGTGCCTAGGAGTCTCCCCCTGAGTACCTTTTTGTTGCTCAGATGTGGGCCTCTCTCTCTAACTAAGCCACTTCAGCAGGTGAACTCATTGCCTTCTCCACTACGTGGGACCTGACTCCCAGGGGTGTAAATCTCCCTGGCAATGTGGGATATGACTCCTGAGGATGAATCTGGACCCGGCATCATGGGATTGAGAATATCTTCTTGACCAAAAGGGGGATGCAAAATGAAACAAAATAAAGTTCAGTGGCTGAGAGATTTTAAGTGGAGTCGAGAGGTCACTCTGGTGGACATTCTTATGTGCTATATGGATAACACCTCTTGAGTTTTAATGTATTGGAGTAGCTAGAAGTGAATACCTGAAGCTGTCAAACTCCAACCCAGCAGTCTGGACTCCTGAAGAGGACTTCGTAACAATGTAGGTAACAAAGGGTGACGGTGTGATTGTGAGAAACTTGTGGATCACATTCCCTTTATCTAGTGTATGGATGGATGAATAGAAAAATTGGGACAAAAACTAAATGAAAAATAAGGTGGGATGGAGGGGGATTATTTGGGTGCTTGTTTTTTTACTTTTATTTTTTAATTCTTCTGATTCTTTTTGATGTGAGGATAATGTTTGCAAATAGATTGTGGTGATGAACGCATAACTGTATGAAGGTGCTGTGAACAGCTGATCGTACACCATGGATGATTGTATGGTATGTGACTATATTTCAAGAAAACTAAATTTAATAAAAAAAAAAGGCCCACCCACAAAAGGTCGGCACCCCCAGGGATGGATTAAAAGAACATGATCTTTTCTGGGGTACATAACAGCTCCAAATCAGCACAATAACCTAGCCATATTGACACATGAAGTTAACTATCACAATTGATTACATGATGGAATGATAATATTTTATATACCTTGTGTGTTAAAATTAATTTCATCTGCTTCTTTTCTTTTCTACTAGAAAAGTTAAAATTACCTAAGGGTCTCAAATTATTTTTGTATTACACAGTGTCATGACTGTAAACTCCACCACTACTGGAACATACATGGACTTGCCCCCAAACCCCATGCTACCCTTGAAATGGCTATTCTTGCTGGGTAGCTAGGGGCCTGCTGATTCCTCGTTCTCTGATCTCTGGTAGCAATTTGGATTTGTGGAGACACCCAGGCGGTGCCTCTCTTTCTTCCTTAAAAATTATCTTTAAAAAAATTATAAAAGAATTACGTGCTCATTGTAAAAAAATCTAATGATACAGAAAAGTACAAAAAAACTCACCCACCCCTCCATCTCATTCCCTTAAGGTAACTACTGCTATTTCTATGCTGAAAAAACATATGCCCATATATAGAGGAACTTTTTCCCTACAGTTTAGGAAGATTATGTAAGATTACATACATTACACTGTCCCCCCCCCAAAATTATGGTCATCCTTCCATATCAACAAGTTCAGAACTCTTTTTCATAGCAGCGTAATATTCCACCATAAACCTTTCCCTTATTTATGGTCATTCGGGTTGTTCAGGTTGTTTCCACTTCTTGCTACAATAAATCCACTTCTTGCTACAATAAATCTATTTACTTATATCTTTATTGATGAGTTTTCTGGAGACTAGATTTCCTAAACAGGATTATTATGCTAAAGGCTGGCACATTTGAGTTTTGATATTGCCAGAATATGTCCCAAAAAGGACATAACAATTCACGTGATCATCAATTTGTGAGTGCATATTTCTGAACTTTTAACAGCAAAAGATGACATAAACCTAATTTTTTGCCCACCTGAGGGGTAAAATCTTCTCGTCATTGTATTTCCCTGACTACCAGTGAGATTTCCTATTTATTGGCCATTTGCTTTTCCTATAAAATTGCCTGTTTGCATCCTTGGCCTATTTTTCTCCTCTTTATTATTATTATTTTTTACAATCCCATCAACAGCAATGTGCAAAGGTTCCTATTTCTCCACATCCTTGACAACACTGGTTATTTTCTTTTTATCTCTCTATTTATTTTAAAAGCCATTCTAGTTGGGTGTGAGGTGGTATCTCATTGTGGTTTTGATTTGCATTTCTCTAATGGCTAATGACATTGGCTGAGCATTTTTACATATGCCTTTTGGCCATTTGTCTGTCTTCTTTGAAAAGCCGTCAGGTCCTTTGCTTACTTTTAAATTGTGTTATTTGTCATTTTTGTTGTTCAGTTGTAGGAGTTCTTTTTACATCTTGGATATTAAACCCTTATCAAATATACGGTTTCCAAATATTTTCTTCCATTCTGTAGGTTGTACTTTCACTTTCTTGATAAAGTGCTTTGATGTACAACCATTTTTAATTTTGTGGCTCGTGCATTTGGTGTACAGTGTAAGAATCCATTGCCTAATAGTATGTTCTGAAGATGGTCCCTCTCATCTTTTCTCCCCCTTATCAATTTTTAGTTCTTTGTACAGTACAGATATTAATTCTTTAGATTTGCAGATTTATACCTTCAATCCAGACCTCTCCCTCAACTCCAGCCACATACCTAATTGCCCATTGGTATGTCCTTTTGTTTGACTAAGAGACATCTCAAACTTACCATATCCAAAACTCTATTTCTGATCTTCCAATAGAAAATCTGTTTCTCCTGCAATGTTCCCCCATCTCAGAAAATGGCAACTCCATCCTTCCTGTTGCTGAGGCCCCAAAATGTGGGTATCATTCTTGATTCCTCTCTTTCAGTTACAACTCAAATCCCATTGCAAACTGTGTTAGCTGTGCCGTCAGAGCACGTCTACACTTGACCATTTCTTACTACTTCTACTGCAACTACCCAGATCCATGTCTATTGTCACCATCCCGGATTTTTGCGGTAGAAGCAACTGTTCTTGCAAAGAACTGTTTTCCTTGCTTCTGTTTTTGCACATCTCAAGAGCAGGCAGGCAAATTGATACCTATAAAACTATGAAATATGTCAGATCAGATCAACTCCTCTCCACAACACCCACAGAATCGCAGATTCACTCATTGCGAAAGCGAAAGTCACTTAACAGCCCACAAGGTGCTACACATGCCCCTCTACTTCCTGAACTTCTGTTCTCACTTTGGTCCAGGCTTCAGCCATAAGGGCTCTTTGCTATCCCCTGAACGGGCCAGACAGTCTTCTGCTCCAAATTTTTTTTGACACATATTTTCTGCCTTGAATGATCTTCCCCCAGACATCTGCATGGCTGCTCCCTCCATTTCTTCAGATTTTTATTACCATTTAACATGCTTTACGTTTTGCTTTTTTGTTTATTGACTGTCTCTCCTCATCAGAATACAAGTTCCAAGAAGCTACGGATTTTTTGTCAATTTTTTTCACTGCTACCTCAGTGCTGCCCTGTAGTAGGTGCTCAATAAAATTCGTTGAATGAACACATAGGGGACTACTTCCCTGAGTCCATCTGGTGTCTTACGTTTTTGCTTCTTTCTAACGTGCAGAAATCTTATTTACACGCTCAACTCTGTCCTTTGTTTTTCACCCGTTTCATGTTTTTTAAGGCTCGATTTTTACTCCCCCAGGCCCTATTGTTTTCTATTTTATTAAACCTTTTATTGTGGAAAATTTCAGACGTACACAAGGGAGAATCATCTCATTATTTGTCTATAGGTTGGGGCAGTAGGCAGCTCTGATTTTTCACTGTCTCCAGGGGCTGCCAGGACCTAATGTGTTTCAAAGAATTAACTAATGGCACGAGGGCTTCACCGGGGCAGATGCCTACAGTTCCCCCAGACCAGTCCAGCATGGTCCGGGAGGCCGCAGCCCGGGAACCGTTTGCTGACTGTGGGCGTTCGTCCCGGCCTCTCCCGCCAGGCCCGACCTTTTCGTGGATACTCCCGCGGCCACCTCCAGGCGCGGGGTTGGCGCAGGCTGCCAAAACGGGAGAAGCCTTAACTTCCTACTAAGCAAAGTTTTTCCTTGGGGCCCGCCAGTCGCAACCCCACCCGGGTCAGAGGCCGCCTCGCAGGGTAGACCTCCGGGCCTCCGACGCCGACCGCGCGCACTCCCCTTTCTATTCCTCCCCCCCACCTCGGCGCTAGCCGTTGGTCGCGCGCGATCATCCCTCCCCCCCCTGCTAACGAGCGGGCGTCAGACCCTCTGGGATTGGCTGCGCCTGGAGCCCATTCCCCTTTCAGCCTCTCTGATTGGCTGCTGGATGCGCGGGATGCGGGTCCCGATTGGCTAGGTCACAGCGCCTGCGCGGCGGGGTTCTCGGTCGCCAGCCATTCCTGGGAGGACTGCCGGTCGGTCGGTCGGTCGTCTCGCTTGTCGCTGGAGGAGAGGTCCCGACCCTCCGGGAGGGCGGCTACGGCGGTAAAATGAAGATATTCGTGGGCAACGTCGACGGGGCGGATACGACGCCGGAGGAGCTAGCCGCCCTCTTCGCGCCCTACGGCACGGTCATGAGCTGCGCCGTCATGAAACAGTTCGCCTTCGTGCACATGCGCGAGGCCCCGGGCGCCCTGCGCGCCATCGAGGCCCTGCACGGCCACGAGCTGCGGCCGGGGCGCGCGCTCGTGGTGGAGATGTCGCGCCCACGGCCTCTAAACACTTGGAAGATTTTCGTGGGCAATGTGTCGGCTGCGTGCACAAGCCAGGAACTGCGCAGCCTCTTTGAGCGCCGCGGACGCGTCATCGAGTGTGACGTGGTGAAAGGTAACGCGAGGGCGCGCTTGGGGGCGGGGGCGCGCTCGGGGCACATTGCTTGTTAGCCACGCCCCTTTCCCGGGAGTCGGTCACTGCGCGGTTTGGGCGGGGGTGGGGGTGGGTGGGGAGGGAGTCCGCGGGAGCGAGGCCGGCGGTTTTGCGGGCGCGCTGGGTAGAGCCACCCTCCTCCCCTGTGGTCCGGGCACCATTCATGAAGCGGGAGGAAGCGGCTCGGGGTGGGTGCGGCGGCCACTGCGAGCCGAGCTACGGGGCCGGGGACGCGCCTGAGAGACTTGCGAGTGTTTCGGGGGCGCGCTTTCCCCTGCACGCCTGGGCCGGGCACCGAGCGGAAATTGGGAAGTGACGGGCACAAGCCGGATCATGGAGCGGGGAAGATTTCGCCACTTCCCCACTTACTCTCCAGACGTCGGTCGGAGCGAGGGAAGAGGGAAAAGGTGGGGGCTGACGCCCCAACGCCGCCCTCGTGTTCCCTCCCGATGAATGCTCCCGAGCGGAAGGTAACGGGGCCCTTGGTCGTTTCTCGGGCTGGGGTCTTTTTAGAATTGGTTGGCCGGGGTTCACCATAGCAGTTAACTGTGGGTACAGGAGGGGCCCCTCCCGAACCACTTTGGCCTTCCTGTATTCTTAATAGGGTTAGGCGTGGCAGCGCTGCGCTTTGCAAACCCTCAAATTTGGGATTATTTCTTTGGGCTCGATTCTACATCTACGTCTATACGCTGGAAACCCCGACCTTTCGCATATGGAAGGAGGCTTGTTTTATGAGGGTCCCGTCTCTGTAGTATTACTTGCTCAGCTTGTGCCCCAGGACAGTGTCCCCGGTCTAGTCATGCTTTTATAAGTTTGGTGATTTTGCAAGGGGGCATACTCTGTGGCTAGAGTGGGAGGGGCGTTTGAAAGGTCCTCGTTAAACACTGGCTAAACGCTAAACACGATTTAATGGCTAGTTCATTGCTGGAGTAGCCTAATCCTCGGGGCCGATCCCTAGTTTGCCTTTTTTTCTAGAAAAATGTATCACTATAATTTAGCGGGACCCAATTTAACCTGGATTCGTATTTCCTAAGGACTTTTTTTCTCTCCCTAAATCTTGCTGGGATTTGGTGGAGCAGCCCTTGTGTATGGGGGGTGGGGATGGGGGCTTCCTTTACATTTGGGAACAGATCAGAGTTAGCATTGCCCCACCATCTTCAGGGATGCAACTTGGGAGTATCTGGTGGCCTACTCCTGGTGCTGCGTTTGTACCTGCTCATGCCCTGTGTGAGAAGTATTGAGGATAGGAAATAAATGTGGGTGCAGGTGCTTATTTATTCCCACCAAGATACTTCATTTGCTGTCCTGGAAAGGCGCCTCTTTGGGGACATTCCTTATCCTTTCTATAATGAGCGAAGTGAAAGGGTTGTAGTCTCCACTACTGGGAACCATTCCTTGTTCTGCATTAATACTGCATTCTGTTTTCCTCAACTCAGGTTATGCAAGTCCACGGCTCCACGATTATCTGGAATTGAGCTTTCCTGCTGGGTGCTCTGAGGCAGGCTCAGAATGTTGCTTTTGTTTAGAGTAAAAGAATGGGAAGGGACTCAGGTCAAGCACCTGACCAGGAAAGGGCCAGGGAATATGGTTCTTAACCCGAGTTTTATTGACCTACCAAACTTCTTTGGTGGTTCTTAGGCAGAGTGACTATCTGATTGGGAGTCTAGAATCATGCATCTTAGTGGACAGACTCCATGGGATTCATGTGGTCAAGAAGCTTCCTTTTCAGGGGTAAAGAAAGCCAAAATTTCGCCGGCTTTTCCTCAGGATGGACACCAAGCCACGGTGGGGGTGAAGTGCACAATAGCTGCTCTTGGTTTCTAGGATTCCTAGTTGACTCCCTGTGGGAGCTAGAGGGAAAGATTTTTGCTTTTTGTCCCTTTGTAAACTTTTGAGTGAGCAGAAATGCACTGATTTCTTCAGGGAGTGGTTTTTTGGTGTTATTTATAGTCATGCTGATTTGTGACAGAGCTGATATACCTTGATGTAAGAGAATGTGGGAAAGATTTAAGCATCCTCGCCTCTGCTGATCCTGTTCCATCTCTTTGGGGTGAAGGAAAGTGAGGTTTTTATTAAGTTGAGGATGTAGTGAGACGGACTGGTTATGGCCCTGTAAATAAGTTTACTCATTTCTTGGACTGGAAGTGGGCATTTGGTTTGAGTTTTCTCTTGGCTGTCAGGTCTTTGGAATGCACTGAAGCTTGCCATTGCACAGGACAACCAGTTCTATTTCACAAGGGGAAAAATTACATAGTTATTTGATTACTTCAGGAACTTGGATATGACTTGATTTCATTGGGAGACGAAAAATCTCCATAGCAACAGCAGAGGAGGGCAAACTGTCTCTGTTTTTTTTGAGGGTGGCTACTCTTTTTTCCTATACAGAGCCCTGTGGTTTTATGTTAGGGATTTTTACTCTTCTTAGGACAGGGAAATTCATTTTTATGCATTCTCTTAACTTTGGTAGTAGAGGAATTAGGATGTCTCCAGAACATTAGGAGACCTCTGCAAAACACTGCTTGCTCGTCCCTTTAATACAGTGGTTTTCCTTCAGAGGTCACTGTTTCTCAAAGCAGCTCTCCAGGCAGATGGGTCCCTGGAATTCTCTAGATGGCTGGTTTTCTTCATTGTCCTTCATTGTTTCTTCACTGTCAGGAGTAGTTGGGCATCTTTGATGGGTGTGTGTGTGTGTGATCAGGTAGTTTTGAGTTTGGCTGCTCACAATGAATGATGTTACTGAATAAGTTGGACAACCTATTCATACTTTCCTCTAGTCAGGCTTAGGAACTTCCTGATATACTTTGGCTGTAGTGCAGATTTTTTGGGGGGTGGGGGTGGCTGGGAGGGGTGTGGATCACTCACGTAGCTCATCTGGGCAGTCGGATGCATCATACAAGTAAGATCTCAGTTTTCAGAATAAAGCCCAGCTAAGTAAGCAGTAGACAATAGGATGCCCTGTTGCTCTTGAAAATCCGTTGAAATTCTTGTTGGGTGTTTTTTTCTTTAGCTCATTCTAGTCTCAGCAATTCATGGATAGGGCAGCCAGAAATGCGATATAGTTAATTCCTTAATATTCCCACACAGCATCTGGCACTTCTTTTATTTTTCCCTTTTCTTAATGTGCCTTTAAAGCTCCTGCAGTTTTTCCTGCTTTATCTTATTTATTTATTTATTTTCCTTTTCTCCATTTTAATCAATGCCGATTTCCTGCTTTCTTTTTACTTTGGCTTATCCTTTTTCCAGGTGATTTTTGCCATTCCCCTGAGGGTCAGTTCAGCCTCTACTTTTTAAAGAGCTCTCAGACCCTTACCAACTGTTTTTAACTCATTCAGTCTTAGTGGAGGTGAGAAGTCAGTTCTGCTGCCCTGCCTCTTGGCTGAAAGGAATGCTTGAAGATTTGCAGTCTGTAGCTAAGGAATCAAGTTCTGGCTATGGATGTGAGGACAGAGTTGTGATAATTCATTTTCTTTTATTGTCCCTGGCAAGTTCCAGATTTTCTTATAAATTTGTTATTGTATCTCTTGTGTTTTATTAGAGGTGAAAGACAGTATTCTGTAGAGAAGTAAACCTAGGTTTATTCTTAGGTTTGAATATTGTTTAATTCCTTATCCGTAGCTATTTGTACTTTACAAGTCAGTTTTCTCTTTTGAACCTCCTAACTCACAGATAGGTAGGACAGATTAGTGGGATGGGGAAATAAGTGTAAGTTCCTCTAGATGTGTAACAAGTCAGTGATATAAATGTGGATCTAGAACTGAGGCCTTTTAATTCCTAGCCCAGGTTTCCTTGTGCTGTACCATACTTCTGGCTCCTACCTGATGTGTTTCTATTTCCATCAGTATGAGAGTCAGTTTGGTGGCAGTGCCCTCAAACCCAGGGAAATGACTTGTTCTATAGGAACAGCTATAGAGGGCATCCCGGTATGAAAGCTTTTAGGAGTAAGGACACTTGTTTGGAGGCCAATTAAAATATTTCTTATTTTAGAGTAGTTTCATTCAGGTATTTCTTCATTTCTTAAAGCTGCTATGAGAGAAATGGGATCCTGGCACTTGGACTCCAGGTCCAGAATGGGGTTAAGTGGCCTTATGTTTCACACGTACAAACCTACTGTTCTTTAGATGTCCTTGCACCGTTGTGGTTTGTGAGTATGGAAGTGATTAAGAATTTCTTCCCATTATTCCCCCTCCTGAAGTTTTCTGGTTCCATGTAGTAGATGAGTAGGACTTTTGGTCCTGATAGCATCTTAGATCTTCTCATTTGGAGCTGTGTTGCTGGAGAAACAAGCATTAGCAATCGCAGCTTACTCAGCTCTTGGATGAGGGCCTCAGGGGGTAACCTGCTTGGCAGAGCCCACTAGCTGCGGTAATTGCAGCTTCTTGCCTTGTAGCTGAGAAATGAAATCTTTGCTGTAAACATCTGCTCTGTGGACTTGGGGTAAGGTATACTTCTGTCCTTGGAGAGGAAATGGAAGTGGGTGTAATATGGCTTGGGGGAGGAGACTTAGGCCTGAGCTCAGGAGGTTTAGTTTCCACTTTCATGTCTCATTGGTTTACATGCTAGTATCACACTTAGTTTCTAGTCATATTACAGAGTCCTGCCTTACATACATTGATTTCTCAGGTGTAGACTGGTGTAGTTAGGGGCACAGAATAGCTGGGATTCTGGTCTGGCTCTAACATTTATTGGTATTATGATTTGGGAAAAGCCATATAAATCCTTGGAGCCTTTTTGCCCAGAGAATGGGTAATAGCCTTCGCCCTGCTTACCTTACAAGATTGTCATGAGGCCCAAATGAAGTCCTGTGCCTGGAAGTGCTGTTAAAGGGGGTGAGGGTGGGGAGATGGACTTATTTTGGGGGAATTGTGTGAACGGTTTATTGCAGTCTAGCTCTTTTGCCTTAATTGGACCCTGGGCTGAGAGATGGGGTATGTCAAGATGTGAGTGGTTATTTCTAGTGTTCACGAGTTACACCTCAAAGGTGAGCAGTAGTTAGTGTTTATGAGCTTGGGTTAGAGAACAGTGATCCAACAACCTTTCTGTATTTTGTCTGCTGGTTTATACTTACAGGAGCTTATGTTGCAGTTTTTTTGCTCTTTCTTCTCTCACCAGGAAGTTGGGTGAGATGGCAGGGGAGAAGGGAAGAATGAGCAAAGGTGATTGCTTGGGACGGTCAGAAACCTTGTTACATGGGAGCCATATTTTATGACATACTCCTGGAGAGGAGGGTTTGGAGGCCTGGAGGTAGCTGGCAACAGCTGGGTGCTGTTGTGTGTCCAATTTGGGACCCATCAGGTAGCGTGCCCTGCCCCCCTAATTGCTAATCCTCTGTCTGCTGCTTTATCAGACTACGCGTTTGTTCACATGGAGAATGAAGCAGATGCCAAAGCCGCCATCGCGCAGCTCAACGGCAAAGAAGTGAAGGGCAAGCGCATCAACGTGGAACTCTCAACCAAGGGTCAGAAGAAGGGGCCTGGCCTGGCTATCCAGTCTGGGGACAAGACCAAGAAACCAGGGGCTGGGGATACGGCATTCCCTGGAACTGGTGGCTTCTCTGCCACCTTCGACTACCAGCAGGCTTTTGGCAACAGCACTGGTGGCTTTGATGGGCAAGCCCGTCAGCCCACGCCACCCTTCTTTGGTCGCGACCGCAGCCCCCTGCGCCGTTCACCTCCCCGAGCCTCTTATGTGGCTCCTCTGACGGCCCAACCAGCCACTTACCGGGCCCAGCCCTCAGTGTCGCTGGGAGCTGCCTACAGGGCTCAGCCTTCTGCCTCTTTGGGTGTCGGCTATCGGACTCAGCCCATGACAGCCCAGGCAGCCTCTTACCGTGCTCAGCCCTCTGTCTCCCTCGGGGCCCCGTATAGGGGCCAGCTGGCTAGCCCTGGCTCCCAGTCTGCTGCAGCGTCCTCACTCGGCCCCTATGGTGGAGCTCAGGCCTCAGCCTCTGCCCTCTCCTCCTATGGGGGTCAGCCAGCTGCGGCCTCCTCACTCAACTCCTATGGGGCTCAGGGCTCCTCCCTGGCCTCCTATGGTAACCAGCCATCCTCTTATGGCGCCCAGGCTGCTTCCTACGGGGTTCGGGCGGCTGCCTCCTACAACACCCAGGGAGCAGCTTCCTCCCTAGGCTCCTATGGGGCCCAGGCAGCCTCCTATGGGGCCCAGTCTGCAGCCTCCTCCCTGGCTTACGGGGCCCAGGCAGCTTCTTACAATGCCCAGCCCTCAGCCTCTTACAATGCCCAGTCTGCCCCGTATGCTGCACAACAGGCTGCTTCTTACTCTTCCCAGCCTGCTGCCTATGTGGCACAGCCTGCCGCAGCCGCTGCCTATGCCGGCCAGCCAGCTGCCTATGCTGCACAGGCCACTACCCCGATGGCTGGCTCCTATGGGGCCCAGCCGGTTGTCCAGACCCAGCTGAATAGTTACGGGGCTCAAGCATCAATGGGTCTGTCGGGCTCTTACGGGGCTCAGTCGGCTGCTGCGGCCACTGGCTCCTACGGTGCTGCGGCTGCCTATGGGGCCCAGCCTTCCGCCGCCCTGGCAGCTCCGTACCGCACTCAGTCGTCCGCCTCGTTGGCTGCTTCCTATGCTGCCCAGCAGCATCCCCAGGCTGCTGCCTCCTACCGTGGTCAGCCAGGCAGTGCCTACGACGGGGCAGGTCAGCCGTCTGCAGCCTACCTGTCCATGTCCCAGGGGGCCGTTGCCAACGCCAACAGCACCCCGCCGCCCTATGAGCGTACCCGCCTCTCCCCACCCCGGGCCAGCTACGACGATCCCTACAAAAAGGCTGTCGCCATGTCGAAAAGGTACTGTATGCCCCCCTGCCTCTGCCCCCAGCTGGGGCTTAGGGCAAGGGGCTGAGGTTGGCATGGGAGGGAAACGAGCCATCGGCCCCTCCCTTGGTTGTCTCTACTCCCTTGGGATGTCTAGAGGCCAAGGGAGACAGTTTCTGTGAACTTTTCTGGTCATTAGGGGTCAGGCGGAGCATAGTGTTCAGCCTGGGGTGGTACGAGCTAGAGAGGCTGGGAAGAGAGTCACCTGTCCAGGCTAGCCCAAGTGCCACTGGAGCTACTGCCTGCAGGATTGTGGCCCATAGCCTTTCCCACTGTCTCAAGGATCCTGTCGCATGGTTGTCCTTACTTCGGTGGGGGTGGGTTTGAGAGAGGAGTCCCTTTGGTGCTCACTGGCTGAAGGCAAGGTGTATGAGGTGCGTCCACTCTGGGGGAGGCTGGGGACCTTGCTTTCGTCCGCCGTTCTGTTGATAAACAGCCAAAGTCTCTGCGCAGGGCCCAGGGGTGGAGGTAGTTTGTTTGTGGTTTGGGAATGGAGCCCAACATCCACCTGGGCCAGTTCAGAAGGGAGGGCTTCGTTGGAGGGCTTGGTTTCCCACTGAGTTGGATCCAGGCTTGATTCTTGGCCTGGATAGGGTGATGAGCCTTCTGACAAAATCGTGTTTGTTGGATATCAATCTGATCACACCCACCCTGTCCCCATTGGCATCTCCCCCATGCCCACCTGGAGCCCTCCCCTCAATTGTCTCATTCACCAACTGTCTTCTTCTCTCGACTAGGTATGGTTCCGACCGGCGTTTAGCCGAGCTCTCTGATTACCGCCGTTTATCAGAGTCGCAGCTTTCGTTCCGCCGCTCGCCGACAAAGTCCTCGCTGGATTACCGTCGCCTGCCCGATGCCCATTCCGATTACGCACGCTATTCGGGCTCCTATAATGATTACCTGCGGGCAGCTCAGATGCACTCTGGCTACCAGCGCCGCATGTAGGGCCATCCTGGGGGTGGGGGACCACAGGGAGGACAGAAGAGGTGGGGTAGGGTACAGCTCCAGCTTATAATCAGTCACTCTGGCCCATACCTCTCCTGTTGGCGGTTTTTCATCCCCTCTACCACCGTGGGCCTTCCCCAGGAGATTCGATCCTTTTGAGTGTTTGGCAGTAACCTACTTTGTTCCTTTGCCTCAGCAGCAAATCTTGCCACTGGCTCTAGATCTGCGGTTTCCCCTTTCCCCTGCCTCCCATTTCCCCAGAATGGGAATTTCTTTTATGTTTTTATTTTTTCCTGGTTCCCTTTTATTTTTGTGCGCGATATTTAAGGTCGTCTGGATGGGGAAGCAACCTGCAGCTGAGGTCGGCGGCGCCTTTTTCTTTTTAGATGTGAAGGAGGCTAGGAAAGGGTTAGCTTGACCGTTTCCTATGCGCCATGCTGTGCCAGCAGTCCAGGGGCCCTGAGTTTGTCCCTCTGTAGACTGAGACTGGGTTCCTGTTGGGGCAGTCAGCTGGTGTATGTCCAGGTCCCCACTGACCACTGATGCTCGAGCTGATGTTGAGCAGCACAGTCCCACTTCCCCATCTCCCCAAGTAGGTGGTGTTAGAAAACCTTAATTTTTTTTCCCTTTTGTATGGACTACAAATAAAACTTGGGGCAATTTGCAGTTTGGAAACCTGGTTGTCATTGTCTTGATTGCACTCAGTTTCAGAGGAGCCAGTTATGACATCCAGGAAGACATGACAGCTAAAGGGAGGGCAACCAGAGAGCCCAGGGTGGGTGAGGAAAGAGGGTTGAATGTGGGAATTACAGTTGGTTTATTTCCTGCCCAGAGGGATTTTATTCGTCGTCGTCCTAGTCTGTCATCCTTAGGACTGAGGAGTCCAGATCACATTGTGTGGACTTTTTGGTCCTCAGATTGAAATAATCACACCAAAAGGCCACAGATTTATTGCCCATTTTCCTCTGCCTGTGCTTGACCATTTTTCCTGACTTGTCTCCAGCTAAACAACCTGTGCTTCCAGCAGGGTGATCCTGGGGTTTGGCTTTTCAAGTGAGGCAGCCAGCAGTGGGAATGGGCTGCTTGTATGTTCACAAGGGCTAGTGGATCCTGCTGGCAGTGGGCTCAAGTGAGTGATGGGGCTGGGACCCGAAGAGGAGCCAGTAGTGGGGTGGGGGTGATGCCAGCGTCCACTGCCTGTGGTTGGATGAAGGAGGGGCGGGGACGATTGGAAGCAGCTGTGGGCATTCTGGCCCTAGACCTGATGTTTCGCTTGTTGAACTTCACCATGGAGCGCCCGTCCTGCGTCCTGTGAACCCCTGCCATCACGGTCACCTGAAATTCCTCTCCCTGTCTCCATTTATTAGGGTGTTCAGATGTCTTCTTGCTGGGTTTATATTTGAAGATGTAATGATAAACTCTGGGAAGGGAGTGGGATATAAGCATAGCCAATTAGGGATGCTGGAGCTGGGTGAGCAGCTGATTATTCCTATGCTTTTATTCCAGGTCTGGGGGTTGAGAAGACCTGGGGGAAAAATAACAGCAGTTCCAGCTGAGATGGCCCAGAGGCTTGTGCTTAATGATGGGCGAATGCAAGAAAACTGGTCTGGTGGTTGGGTGGGGTGATAACAGAAAAAGCTGTCAAGTGTTCCTTTGGAAAAAGTGGGTTTTGAGGCTTGATTTGCAAGCCTGCTGGGGCAGGGTGGCTTTGGGATGTGTATGTGAATCAAGTGGAATTCAAGGTGGGTTTTTTTCTGCCTCCTTCACTGGCTGCTTGTGATGGACTTGCCTGTGTCAAAGTAGTCATCCCCAGATGTTCTCTTAACCTCTGCCCAGTGGGCAAAAATATACTGTCTACAGCCATGAGCTCTTGAAGATGCTAACAGGGAATCCCAGGGAGTATTGGGGGCCTACTCCAAAACCTAGTACTTTCTTTCCTTGCTTCTGCTCACTGCTTTGCCTTGAGATATTTTGCTGTTCCTTTTCATTTCTTGACAAGATTGGGGAAGGATGGGAGGAGCAGTTTGGTAGGATTTTTGTCACTTTTCTATAGTGAGGGTGGGGTGATCTGAAGTGTCAAGCTTATAAGTCTAGCTTTGGTTATTAACCCTGGAAAACAAAGGCTTGATTTTAGGGCTGTGACTATGGCCTGTGTATTTCTAATACTTCTTTCTGTCAATGTGGCTTTGTGTCGTCTTCCTTTCTCTCCAGTGAGGATTCTGCTACTCTCCCAGGCCCACGGCTCCTGTGAAAAACAGCTCACTGTACTCTCCGGGCCAGTGTTGATGTTCTTTATTGCAGCCCAAGCCCTTCAGAGTGACCTGGCCTGGAAGATCAGTCTAATTGCCTGTCATTTGTAGGTCCTGATGCCCTGGCTGCCTCAGCCCTCAGGCTTCTTGTTTAAGCCAGAACGAGCACCAAGCAAAATCTTCTGTCATTTTCCTCTCCTGCAGATTGTTTAAAAATCTCCTTCATGTCTTTAAACTTAAGTTAATGCCGTCTGTGTTGATCCAGCCCATTCCTCCTTTGCTTTTCTTGGATTTCTAACTTCCCAAGTCCTATAACTTGGGGAAGGTTGGGTTGTATGAATGGGAGGCCAGATATTTAATGTGGGGGGGGAAGGGGGGGGATATGGAGTCTTAGTGTACCTTCAGACCACCACAGCTTCTACGCCTTTCACCTCTACCACTTAGCCTTCATGTGGAGTTTTAGGTGGTTGGTTGCTGGAACAAGACCACATGGAGACTTCTAGTCTCATCAACCTGCTCTCTTCAGAGGTTTGGACCTTGTTTCAGATTCTGTCTGGGGTGGGCTTGGGGCCCCATCCCTTGTCAGTGAGGTGTCAGCCTTTGTGGGTAGGGTACCATGCCCATCAGTTAAGCGCTGCCAAGTCCGTGTACCCACTATTGGTTTTCCAGGCATTTTGTCCTACCAAGCCCTATCTATCCAGCCAAGTAAGTGGATGGTAATGTCAGATTGGTGAGGTCAAAATGAAAATGGATTTCCTAGATTCATGGAATAGTATTGCAAGACGAGTGTGGGTAATAGAGAAGAGAAGATGGATTGCATATGGGAAATTTGTGTTCACCTAAATTCTATAGTACCTTTTAGGTCATGAAGGGCTAGAATCTAGTTTTCCAGAAAAAAAAAGTTTTTAAAATGATTTCAGGTCTAGCTCTTAAATCATTTGAAATACTGAGTGTTGGCAGTGCTCAGGTACCTGAGCCCTTGGGTTGATCTTGAGGAGTTTTCAGTCTGGGGAGGCAGGACCCACCGCAGTGAACCAGTTATAGTTAATAAACCTGTATTACAGTTAGGAAAATTGTGGTTATAGGTTAAGTAACTTTTCTTAAGATCACAAGGCTAGAAAGCAGTGAAACTAGGAATTAGACCAGCTATTCAAACAGTCCGGGGATTGGTAACCATGCTAAGGTACTGTTGGGACAATCAAATGGGAACTTGACAAACATGGATAGATAGATAGATAGATGGTCATTTTATAGTCACTGTTCATTAAATGCTCACCATTCCATTATTAGAAAGCACTGAGGAGGTTGGGTGGCCAGAAGAGCACAAATCAGGAAAGGGCTTTGGATGTAGGTGTGAGTTCAGCACATAATGAATAATTTGAAGGTGGTGTATTTTTGTAATTACTGGTACTTAAGAATGACTTGTAGGCCACTGGGCTATACCACTTTTGGCCACTTCCAAGGATCAGATTCTTGTTGATATTGGAAAAGTTACTGTGTGGGTTAGGGGATCTGCAAAGACATTAAGAGGGAGGTTAAGAGGGTGTATTTGGCTGCTTGGCAGGCCTAGTGATTCCCTTTTGAACATTCATGGAGAAATACTGGCTTTTAATTGAGCCCTTATCAGACCAGTAACCATTTCTGGACCAGGAGCCAAAGGTGGTAAGTCTAAGGGCAACCTCTAAGGATGTGAAACTAATATATATTGCTTATTCATGTGTAAGTAGTTTCCACTGACACCAGTGTTTATCTCTAAAGTTGGATTTAAAGCATCTTTCACCTTTCAAGAGTCAAGGCTCCAGGTTCTCTCAGTTACTATGTATGTATATTATTCCCCTTTAAGATCTACAGCCAGAATATAAATTTATGCATGGTCCTTCCTGGCAAAATCTCAGCTTTCTGGATGACTGGACAAGTCCCTTTAAACTCTGAGGGATTTGGTAGTATAGTCTCCAAAATTAAGACATTGAAACAGCATCTACAGTGTTCCCGAGAAGGTGCTTTTTAAACATATTCCAGTCTACCACATTGTCTGTAGTTGGAGTGGAGAGTAAAGGTAGAGAATTTGAGCCAGATGTCTTTAATTGGGCTAACTTTTGGTGTTCAAGGGGCAAACATTAAACTCCTTTAGTACTGGTAAAATACAATTGGGTAAGTGAACATCAGTGGGGAGATACTCAATTACAAATCTCCAAAGTTTCATTTTGTCAGATTTGCCAAGCTAGTGATCAAAAAAGCTGTTTGTGTAGGTTACCCTAATTCTTGGGCAGCTGCATTTCTGTTGAGGGAAACTGGAACGTGAACTAGGTGAAAATGAGTGTGAAGAGACTTGTTTTCAGTGTCCAGGTTCTTAAGCTGATATTGGCTGACAAGTGATTTACCTTCTTATGGCTATCAGATAGTTAACTCATGCATTCATTCATCCATTTGTTAACTTAGTCAACAAATGTTTGAATGCCTACCATGTGCCAGGTGCATTTCTAATACTAGGGATATAATAGTGAACATGAACATGTCCCTGCCTTGTAGGGAAAGTACTTGCTGGGGGTAGTGGGGCAAGGAAATGAAGAAACAAAAAGAATTTCAAGTGGTGGTAAGTATTTGGAAAAATGAAATGGACTTTGTGGTATAGAGTCCCAAGGGTTGGAGTGTGAGGGATGTCTTGGGTGGTCAACAAAGGACCCGGAGAAAGAACATTCCAGTCCAAATGAACCTGAGACAAAAAGGCCAGTGGGTGCATAATGGGAAGGGTGAGTATTAAAGGGATTGAGACCTAAGACCCAGGTAGGGTCTTAGAATCCAGGAAGAGGGGTTTGCATTTTTTTTTTTATTACGGTGGAAAGCAGGGGGACAGGGATGTGGTGGTGGTGACGATGACTGACATGATGTGGTTTACTCAGTTGGATAAGCCTGCAAAGTGAAACAACCATAACTTGACCCAGTGGTCTTTCAGAAGACAAATCAAGTAACTATACTTTTGGGGGGATGGAGAGGACAGTTGTCTTGATGTCTGCACATTGTCTTGAAACTGTGATCCTGATAAGGTTATATTCCCAGTCTCTCCCCTTTGGACCTGGAGAGATTCTTAGTTTCATTAGAATGAGTTGATCTCATAGGCTTTGGTATTTTGAAAAAAAGTTTATTTGCAGGGCTTTGGGGATACAAAATTCCAAAGATCAAACCGAAAGGAGCCGAGGATTTCTGTACCAGATGTGTTTCCCTGCACAGGTTGAGTCGAGACCACTACCTAATAGTGGCCCCCTCAGAAGGGCTGTGCTGCTGACTGTAAAATGGAATTGGTTTTCTTCATCACTGATCCTGTGACCTTTACTGGGTCTCAGAGGTACATCAGAATCCACAGTGAAATGGACCAAGATTAGTGACCACCACTTATGTGAATGTTGTATTTTGACTTTTTTAGATCCTCACCTTTTTCTGCCCTAGAAAAGCTCTTTACCAGTTTTCTTCCACCCGATTCCCGAATCATGTTGGGTTTCAAAACTCGGTGTTGTTTCCAGAACTCTGACATCACTTTTCTTTTTACCTCTTCTTGGGGATGGGTGGGTGGGTGGGGTGCTTTGGAAGGTAGTATGTTCGCCTGGCTGTCATCTATATTCCTTTCTGTCATGCTCATAAGCAGTTCACGACTTTTAGCCTGCTTTGTTCATGCTTTAAGTTCTACCCAGCACCCCTCGCCTTCATAATTCCCTCTCCAAAAGCTGCTTTGAAAAGGGTCGTCTTGACTCGAGTAAAATTGCTTGCTCAATGAATATGTGATTGTGTGAAGCCAAAGAATGAGAAAGAAATGTGACGAGGGAGCCAGACCCTCTGGAGAATGTTAATTTGTATTTTGTTAATAGCTGACTGTGGCTTGGCTCTTCCCTCTGAGGTTGGTCCAGGGGTTTACACCTACAGCTCTTGCTGGTGGCGCCCAATAAAGTAAAACAAAAAACTTTGTTGCTCTAAGTTTTTTCTCGGGGTGTGTGTGTGGGGTGGTGGTGGTGGTGGTGCTGGTGCTGGTGTATTCAACCTCCCTGGTGACACAGAGAAGCCGTTTTTTCATCTTGGATCCCGAGAGGTGGATTTCTAGACGGTAAAAAAAGCAGACTTGTCCTCCAGCCTTTACCGGGGCCGCTTTCTGGGCCACACCATCCTCATAGAAACG
>PVKY010002728.1:0-24291 GCA_004027775.1 Bradypus variegatus | reverse complement strand
GATCTAGGGGTGATGTGAAAATTATTAGCAGTTTGTTGTTGTTTCTTTACCAGGAGATCATCTGCTTATTGAGAGCAAAAGTGGTGTCACAAATTGTTCTCTTCTGGACTTTGCTGAGGAACTGCTTCAAATCAAACATCTATTCCTGCAGAATGGAGATGACAGAGCCTCTGAGCTGTGGGGCTCCCTACTTACAGCTTTTGGGGACTTGGACAGTGTGACATCAAGCCAAACGCTTGCTTTCTGGCTTACCTATTTGAGACAGGCACTTCAGAAGGGACTACTTTGTTTTTCATTGTCCATAAAGTTGAGTCTGCAGAATTTTGTCAATATCAATTACAGTACATTTAAATGTTGGGCTTTGTAGTAATGGAGTCTTGAAATTTTTAGATTGTGTCATCTCTTCTGCATTCATCGGAATGTTGTAATTGTGTATATAAATATTCTTTCAAAATAAAGATGTATTTGCTTTAATTCTAAGTTAAATTTTACATCTTCCTCTTCATTAATGTTTGGAGATAATTAGAAATATTCAAGACAAATTTATTATAAAAGGAGAGCCTTAGTCCTAGAACTTATCAAACTATGGTTACTCTTATAGTTTTTCTTTTAAAAAGAATCATAAAATGATCACCAACATTTGGGGTAAAAAAAGTTAACTGATACCTCCAGCTGCACTAAGAAGGAACTGGAAGGAGGATTTTAAAAATACCAATTTCTGGGCTCCAACCCCCAGAGATTCTCATTTATCCAGCTCAGACAGAGCCTGGGCACAGATACTTTTTGTCATCCCCCGAGTGTTTCACTGGCCACATGAAGCTCAAACTCAAGAACATGGACATGTTGGTACATGTCTCTCTTTGAGCATTTATCACTTTGTGCTACACTTACCTGCATGCCCATCTCCCACTCCTTATGGATGGTAAATTAAGGAGGGCAGGGAGTTGTATCTTTTTCATTGGTGAGACTTGTATCAGACAGAGAGATTCATTAAACTCCAAGTGCCTGCCGCCACCACAGCCACTTCTGGAGGACACCCTCTATGGAGGGAAGGAGGAGAGGAACCCTAGGAAGTTTCTTAAGTAAAACTGGTCAGGCTCTGTACCATGTGACCTGGGACAAACTGGACACAGGTGATTGGCCCAGAGATAGTCACATGACCCAACGTCCACCTATCTGTAGGTGTGCAGCAGTCCCTGAGGAGGCCTGATACAAAAGCTCAGTCCAGCTCAAGCACCCAGTCAGTGCCCAGCAGAGCCAACTGGATTCTTTCACAGGACTTTAACTATGAGAGCAACAGAGCTGAGCAGTTGGTAACAAGAGTAGACGCCAAAGGCCTCCCCAGAGAAAACGAGTGAGAGGCAGGCGCTCAGTCCCCTTGGTGGCTAACCCCGTTAGAAGGGAACGGCAGATGCCCACTGCCTGGGGACAGCAAGATAACCCAGTCACAGAGCTGTATCCTGAATGACCTTCCAGTTCCTGAACTTCAATCCAGTGTTCGTGAGGCCTGGCTGGGTGGCCTTTCCGGAACGCTTTTCTGAGACACGTGGCTGAGCGGTAGAGATTCCAGTCTGCCTTCCTTCCCCAGTGAACTCTCATTACTTAGGCTAAACTCAGTGGTATCTATTCTTGCAACCCCCAGAAGCCCAATCAGCACAATTCCCAGGTTGTAGCACTTTGTCTGGCACATAACAAGGTCTGAACAACTGCAGGTGCTTGAAGGGCATGACCGTGCCAGGGAAAAGCCTTCTGGAAGGAAGAAATCATTCTGAGGCAGAACACAGTCAGACTAGGGTCATCTTCAAATATCAAAAGCCATACTAAACCAGGAAAAATATTCTAGGTATATTTTGCCTGCCTGTTTCCAAATCCATTTCTACCATAAATCTATCAAAGAAGCCAACATCACATTCTGCAGAACTGCAGAGAGCACCCTGATTTCACTTCACTTAATCCTAAATCACAGTAATGTTAGTAAGAACAATTTTCCTCCCACACTAGCTTCACTGACAAACCTCCAAAGTAGCTGATCTTTGACTTTAAAGAAGTTGAATAATAGGTGATCTACCCCCCACACTGCCACACATATTTCCCTGTCTATTGTCTGTATCAGCTACTTGAAGAACACATACTCCCCAACAACCGGATGAGTCATAAAATAAGAGGTACATGGATGTAAACTGAGCCTGTTTATGCTTTCTCTGGCCCCAGATAATAAAAGAAAAGTGGCCCCACTGAATTGAGGTTCAGTGCTTCCGGAAAGCAGGTTTCTGCTTAGCAAAGACAAACCTTACTTAGCACATTATTTTAAAGGTGGCGCACATTTCATGACCCATGTGAACCAAACGTATTTATGGTTCTAGCCATACCCAGGAAGTAGAAGCCCTTTCCCTCCTGTCCTCTACAAAAAAAAGGCTCTGACTTCTTCTGGTGGTGAACTAACCAACAAAAGGAATGCCCAAAAAGTCTCACCTCTCCCCTTCACAGAACTCTGGGATGGGGGGCTGGGTTCCTGCTCGCTGGAAACTCAGCACCCAGACAGGTGCTTGCTTGGGTTTCCCATCTGCATTTCCAAAACTGTGGATAAAGGCAGGCTTAGCCTTAACCTCCCCTGATCTGTTCTGATAAAGCGATCTTTCACTTCTGGAATTGGGGTTTTTTTTGAATGTGTACGCCTACCCCACGTCTGGTATTATATGACAACCGCGTGAAAATGGATTCTAGGACTGAGCAGCCGGCCAGCCTCAGAAGCCTTCTTCATGGCCTGCCTTGTAATACATGAAATGCAAAGCCTCTGACTTAAGCCAGCAGATATTTGGAGACAGTGTTGGCCCTAGCATGGGGACTAAACTAATGTGTGTTTAGGTCAGAAAGCGAATCAGAGAAGCCACTGGAGGGCACGTCACAGAGTGAGAGTTCTATAAATTCATCCCCACTCGCAGCGTTCCCTGGCAAACACTTGGCTTCCCTCGCTGGGCCGCTCCACATCTCTCCGTGGTGTTAGCAGAACTCCCCTCCTCGCCGCTGCTTTCTTTCTGCCCTGCAGAAAAGCGAGAGGGCGAGACCCAGAAGAACGGAAACCTTCGACAGGCGCGAGGGAAGACCAGTTAGCCCTCCAACCCGCAGAACATCTCCCTCCGAGCGGGGACCCAAAACCCGCGCGGACGCTGCGGTCAAGTTCGGATTGCCCACTTCGGTTGGCCTGCGCCGAGCACGGCACATTCCTCCGGATTTACCCCACGAGGAGGAGACGCGAGCCCTGCGGCGTCTCCCCACGTTGAGCGCTCTCCCTGCACCCCGGGGAGGAGCACCTGGCGTCACCCACTCACACCCCGCGCCCCCGCCTCGGCAGCACCGACGCCTCCTCGTAGCTCTCTTTTCCTTCTTCCACCGCCTGGCCCCGCTGCCGCCTCCGGACCCCTCCCCTCCCGGGGCCCCGCACTTCCCCTCCCCCATCCCAGCCCCCAGGCCCGGGCTCTCCAGGACCAGCCTGCGCTCCTGGCGCCCTCATGTCTTCACGGGACTCCCCGCGCTGGTTGACGTGGTGTCTCGTTCGGATTTCCAGGCAAGCCCTCAGCTCCGGCGGCAGCATCAGCCCAGCCGATCTCCTGCTTCCAGGCGCTGCGCCCCGAGGAGGCGTAGAGCGCGACCGCTGCCGCTGAACCGCCTTTCGCGCCCGGGGCCCGCGCAAGCCCCCGCCAAGAGCGCGGTGCGCGCAACTGTGTCGCCCCCGACCCAAGGCAGCGGCGGCTGCTCGGACCTCTGCTTTTGGGGGTACGGGGCGCCGGCGGGGGAGCTGTCGGCAGCCCTAGTCCTCCTCGCGGCGGCGGGAAACTTGGCCGCCGCCACCGGCGCGCCCTCGCTGCACCGCGCGGCCCCAGGATTGCGAACTCTTGCCCCCGACCTGTTAGGCGGGGCTCCGCGCTCTTGCCCTTGGCCCTTATACTTCTTCTGGCTGGGACTCGGGGTTCCTGGAGTTAATGTCCAGCTGGGGGTCTGCAGAGACCGGATCCGAGGTAAGTGGGGGAGCGGGTCGGATTGGAGGGGGCGGCTGGTGCCTGCGTCGGCAGCGGGTGCGGCGGGCTGCGGAGTGCCCGAGACTGAGGGGCGCGCGCTGCAGGGCCTCAGAAGCAAGCGATGCGATTGGAAAGAGGAAAGACTAGAGCGAACCTAGGTACCGGGAGGACAGAAAGAGAGAGAAGTTGAGCCTGAGAGAGGCTGGCCTTGCGGAGAGGCAGGTTGCCTTTTCCGAGTGAACAAAGATCTGTGGAGCCCCCTGATGTCTGGATCCCCGGAATGCCCGGGAGGGGCTCTTTCCCTCCCGGACTTCTGTGAAGCCTCCCGTATGGTGCGGGGCTGGGGTCTTCAAGCCCACGGCAGCCAGAGAGGGTACTCTCCCGACATGCAGCTGCAGATAGTATCATTGCCGAGAATGTAACTTACTACTGAGTTTGCTTTGGTCTCTTCTGAAGGAAAATGCAGGCCCCCGCCGGGACTGCTGTAAAGGTGCTGAAACCTAAAAATAGAGGGCTCGCCTCCTCCGGCCGCCGCCTGGCAAAGATATCTTCCTCGCCCTGACCAGAACCGGGTTGCTTGCACTACCCTAATGCCCTCAAGCCCAATTCCCCGTCGAGGTTAGGAGAGGGGCTGCCTTGGCAGTCCCGGACTTGGGTCTTTGCCTTGAACAGACTCTTGGGACTCTTGAAAGTCTCCGGTAGGCCATCCAGGTGATTATTTTCAAGATCTCTCTTCCCCTCTTCTCTGTGCGTGCTCCCCAATAACACCCCCACCACTACCTTGCAACCACCTTGGGGCTGATTCCGGGGGTTTGATTTCCAGCCCCACTCGGTGAAAACGAACGCTCATCGTGGCCGGGAATGGGCTTTCTCAGGCTCCCCAGCCTCCAGGCGCCTCCCTGATTTCGGCTGTAGCAGATTCCGCCCGCAGAGAGGATGCGCGCGCCCACGGCGGCTGCCCAGCCCCCGGCTCCGAAACGTTTTTGCTCATTGGCCGGGACAAACACAACTCCTACGACCCCCTACCGCGGATATATTAGAGCGCGCTCGACTCTTCCCCAGTATTTTGAATACACATTTAAGTATTCCCAAGCAGGGATGTTGCTTCCAACCTCAATGCACGCACTCTCTTCCGCAAACCCCTTAAAGTGGGAGCTGCTTCCGCTCGGGCCGGGACCTGATCTCCCCCTCACTTGTTTGGTGGCGTCTGGGCTTTGGCTAGGTAGCCGGCGGTGCTGCCTTTTAAACAAGTCACAAGCGTCGGGTGTCCCGGTAACACACCGCATTCTCCGCCCATTCCGCACACAGGCCTGGGACCCGACCTCCAGTCTTGTAACAGACACCCGCTCTCCCCGCTCCCGGCCCCCGCCTGCCTGCGGGAAGCGTCCCGCATTCGTTTTCCTCCCTCTCTTGGGCTCAACAGTTACGGGAGCGGAGGGAGAATAGAGTCTCCCGAAGTCAAGGACACGAGGCACAGTTAAGAAAAGCAAGCTCTTTGAGCAACCTCTCTCCCCATCCCATAAGAAAACTTCCGAGTTCACAACCAACCTCCTTCCCCCGCCCCACCGCCTCCCTTTTCTCTCCCCAAGAGCTGGATCTTGAAGGCAAAGCCCAAACAAACCTCCCAACCTGCCAGGCACAAGAAGGTGCGGGGGCACTGGCGGCGGGAACGCTCACCCGCCGTGAAGATGTCACGGTGACTACAGGAATGGGGGGAGGAGGGGGAGGGAGACGGCAGGTTTCCAGGAAACCAGCTCAGGTGAGGTGAGGTAGAGGAGAAAAATGAAAGGATGAAGGGCTAAGACTGAAAAGCAGGGACACTGGTAAGGACATCCAGAAGTTCCAGGGCTAACTCAGATTTGAGGAGGATTGTAGGAGCAGTGGTTTTTCTCCTTCCGTTTTATACTTAAAATGACAACGGCGGTGTGGGCGCTGCAGAACTCGGGCGGCTTCTGGTGCCCCCTGGTGCCGGGAACCCAGAAGCGCCCCGCGGCGAGGGGCGGCTTCTGCGAACACTTCTCCGGCTGTCCCGGGCGTCCTTTCCGTCCCGGACCTGGGGACTCAGGTGCCGGCGGCAGTGGTGCGCCAGTTTTGCCGCGCTGGGGCTGCTGGTCCCCCTCTGCGTCCCGAACACAAGAAGGGGTGTGGAGACAGCTGGTGGAACCGACTAAAGGAAGAGAGCTTCGTTTCTGCACGTAGTAGCGTGTTAAGCAGTGCGCGCGCGTAGAAAAAGTGGTTGACTGCTGGGGTTGACACGTCGGGGAGCTGTGCTTTGGAACGCGAGAGAGACCAACAGAAGGCCCGCGGTGGGGGGTGGGGGTGGGGAGAAGTGGACTTAGATGGACTCCGAGAAACGCGTCCGGGTAGACGGCTGTGTGCCTAGCTCTCACCCCCAGCCCCACCCCCGCCCAGCAAATGCCAGGAACTAAAAAACCGCTCCTATTGGAGTCGACCCGGGCAACGCTTGGGGAAGGAATGCGCCCTCCCCGTCTTGGGGGAGGTGGAGGAGTTCTTTCGGGGCCTGGGCTGCGTCCGGCGGAGGGCGGGAACGGGAGCTGGGAGCCTCCTCTAACGAGGCGGGGAGTTTTCCACTGTCTCCTCTTTTGCCAGCTCCGCCACACTTTTAATTGAGGATCTCCACGACCAATTTTAAAACCCACCGTCGGCCAAGCAGGAAAAGGGAAAACCCTCTTAATGCGGAAGGGAAATCTAGTGCCTGTGTTACTTCCTACTGGCGGGCACCGCGATTTGGGATGGCGCATTAACCCCGCGCCTGGCTGCTCCCCGGGACCGCCAGCCATTTCGCACGCACCCGGGAGCTGGCACTAAAAGGACGAGAGGCCCTGCGTTCACCCAATCCTGGCTGCCAAAACGCCTCGCTGTGCTCATTTTGCACGGCCTGGGTGCAGTTGTTCCAAGGCCGGTGCTCCCGGACCCAGAGCCGCGCTTTTTTCCCCCGGGTGTGCAAACTAGCCCGCGCGGCATGAGGCGCCAGGAACTTGGGGTCGCTCCGAGTTGTTAGTGCCTACGGACTCCCCAAGCCCAACAGCTGCGTAGCAAGCAAACAAACGCCCAAAGAATGGAAAATGCATTCTTCCCCGAGCGGTGGGAGGTGACGGCCGAATTAAACGCTTCCCCGGGTGGCCTGGCCGGAGGCCAGGGTTCTGGAGGGGATGCGGGTGCACCAGGGAACTAATCGAGAAGAGAGGCGCTGAAGTTTTGGCATTTACGTGGAAACTGCCCTCCCTCCCGGAAAATTTAAAAGTTAAAGGTGGTTTTCCTAGGAATCTCGAGTAGATTCCGCTTGAGAATTCTCTCCCACGACGTTGGACACTGGAACATGTTGCCCACCCCCGGCTGCGGGACCCTCTTTAGGGATATGAGGGGTGAGAAGCCAAACAGAGCCCCCGTACTCCCCTCTTCCTTCTAAGAAAGCTGAGTCCCCACTCCGCGCCGTCTAGGCCTTCCGGTGCCCGCGCACCTCGCTGGGGCAGGGACCGGGAGCAGTCAATCGTCCAGGCATTACCATGACGGGCGCGGGGAGCTTGTGACTCTCGGGGGAGGGAAGGGACTTAGGGCCACAATCCGAAAAAGTTGCAAAAGTAAAATAAAGGGGGTTTTCGGGTATACCACGGAGAAATAAAAATTTTAAGGCAAATGCAATCTCTGCCTAACCGTAACGGTAAAGCATTTGAGAGCGTATTATATGCCTTGCTAGACCCTTGCTATTTATAATACTAAATGCATTATTTAATGTTCATAACCTTACGAACACTAGTATTTAAAGCCAAATCGATACTTAGAGAAGTTAAGTAACCCAGTTATTCCCTTGCGGGCTTAAGGTCTCCAAATCCCTACTAACTTATCGTTCCGGTAACAAAATGCTCATTCGGGTGGGGAGAATGAAGTGCGGCCGAGCCTGCCCCCCTCATCCGGCACGTGGAGCAGAGTCAGGACCCGCCGGCAGGGGGGTGCGCTGGATTTTATTCCTAAAATAAAAGGCCTGCCTCCTGCTTGGGTTGGTTCCCAGAGCCCGTGGGAGCTGTCGGGCGGGAAGGGGAGATCTCTGGCTGGGGCGGGGGACACAGAGTGAGGGCCGTCGCGTCGCCCCAGGGAAGTGGGGGGGGGTCACGCTGGTAGAGGGGACCAGCCTGGAGTCCCAGTACCAGCGGTGTTGGGGAATTTACCTGCGGGGACAGCGACCCTCCTTTAAAATGCGACCCGTGGGGCGGGCTGGGGAGGAGGAAGAGGAGAGCAGCTGTGGCCGCGACAGGAAGGGCGAGCGGAGGGCTGGGAGCGGTGGGGGTGGGACAGGGATCGCCCTGAGAACCGCTGGGCTGCAGACGTGCACAGGGAGGGCGGTGACGAGGTTGGAGGGGAGCGCAGGGATGGCGCACCCAGGCCTAAAGTGCAGTCTCGGGTTCTCTCTCCCGCGGCCCGCGCAGGTGCCGCCGCCGGACGGGACTCTAAGATGAAGTTATGGGATGTCGTGGCTGTCTGCCTGGTGCTGCTCCACACCGTGTCCGCCTTCCCGCTGCCCGCCGGTAAGATGCCTCCCGAGGCTCCCGCCGAAGACCGCTCCCTCGGCCGCCGCCGCGCGCCCTTGGCGCTGAGCAGTGACTGTAAGAACCGTTCCCTCCCCGCGGGCGGGCCGCCGGCGGACCCCCACGTACCCCCGCGCCCCAGCCGCTGCCGGCACGCACCCCAAGCCAGCCCGGGCGGCAGGGTGGCCTCCCTGAACCAGTGGGCACAACGGCGTGGCACTGAGGCCCAGGGGCCCCGGAACGCCTGCCTGTAAATGACACACACAGGTTTGCCCAGCACTGAGGGTGTCGAATTTTTATGTTGCACTTTTGGCATTAGGATGAACAGATATTATTTCCACCACCACAGGAAAACACACAGTTGTCCCTTTTTCTCTACATCCCCATCATATATACACATGCCCTTTTTTTCTGTCTTCCAAAGCCCTTCCTCTGTTTTGCTGTGCCTGACTGCTTAATTCTGAAAACTATTGAACTTCCATCCTAAACTGTCCCTGCAAGGGGACAGGCCAGAGATTTTACAAAAACCAAGACAGAGACAGAGAAAACACAGAAGGGCCTCAATTTCCAAAAAAAGCATCTGGACAGTGTCAAATCTGTTCAGAAAAGTTCCAGTGCTAGAAAGACTTCGTGGTAAATAGTGCTGGCTGGCCCTGAGGAGAGAAGGCGGTCTCCACTCCACACATGACAGTGCTGACTGAAGAAAAGGCCTGATTATTCACATTAGAGAATAAATCTATGATTTAGCTCTCAAAAACTGACATGTTTTAAATAGCAAGTTCTATTAAGGGCGTGTCAACTGTGACTTGATGTCATTTACCCCCCATTCTTCAGAGGTCTAACTGTTGCATAAAGTGAGCTATAGCAGTTCCATGGTGTAGTGTCTCCTGGGGAGGTATAGAGGTGAAATTGGTAACAGTAGAAAATTTGACGCACAACCCCAAAATAAAGCAGTAGTGAGCTGTTGCCAGGATATTTCCCTTGCTAATCCTTTTCTTCTATTTTTAAACCCAGAATTGCCCCTCTAGCTATCTTGCATCCTGGGTTCATAACCACAGTACAAGCAGTCCAACATAATTCCGCCAAGTGCTAAAACCCACCTTGAGCTAGGAAACAGCCCATGAAAAGTGATGTGCTTATTATATGCCTAATTACAGCAACAGAAACATCTCTTTTCAGAAGCCCCAAGAAGGAGAAAAGGTGAATTTTCTATGGCAAATTAAGACTTCAAGATTGACTTAAGGTTAGAAAGAAAATGTGGATGATCTCTTGAAGTGAAAGTACCTGTTGCCAGAGTTTCTGTCAAAATTGTGTAAAATTACTTTTAAAGGCTTGGGTTTCAATCACGAATTTCCGTCTTAGTGTATGGGAATGTTCCTCCAATAGAAACAAATTAAAATGTCCCTCAATGCTGCTTTTAGGGCAGTATTCAGGAGAGCTGCATCACTGGATTTTCATTCATTTGAACAACCTAGGCTGGAAGGGGTGGGAATACAGTGGCAGATAATAGGTCTGTAACCAAGACATTCAAGAGAGAAAATGATTGTATCAGATTATGAAGCAGATTAATTCGACAGCGATTTAATTGGCATGTCAGTATCCCACCTACCTTTGCTTATTCAGTGCTGGCTCCCAGTTCTGGCTCTGCCTTCAATTAACTCTGACTTTGAACAAGTTATTTACTTACTTTAGAACTCAATGAACAGTTTACAACTATACAGTAAAGGGAGGATTTTCCACTCCAAAATGCCAGTGGCTGCGAGATTTGCCCTGTGGCCTTCACGCTCCTGCCCTAACCATCCTTTGGGAAGAGATTCATATCACTGGAATCACCTGAGGAGCTTTTAAAAATACTTTTACTGGGCCCCACCCCTGAAGATGCTGATGTAATTGGTTTGGAGTACGGCCTGGGCATCTGGATTTTTAGATGTTCCTCAGCTGAATCTAATGTGCGGCGAGGGTTAAATCAATGTGACTTGATGATACCCTTAAAAAGTCACAAATCAGAGATGCTGTTGAAAGTAGATTGCAGGTTCCTTGGGGCCAGGGTTGGGGAGTGGTTATTGCTTAATGGATGCAGAGTTTCTCTTTGGGGTGATGAAAAACTTTAGGTAATAGATGATGGTGATGGTAGCACAACACTGTGAAGGTAATTAATACCACTAAATTGTATACTTGAAAGTGGTTAAAATGAAACATTGCTAGTTATATGTATGTTAGCACAATAAAAAGTTTAAAAAAAGATTGCTGGAGGCATCACTGGCTCATAGAAGGTACGGCTAGTCACAAAGCAAGCAAGTCGGCATTAAAGTTGGGGGTGGAGGTTTACTTCTCTTTTCCAAAACTGATACTAAGTCATCAGTGATCCATGGGAAAGATTCTGACTGTGTTTGAACCAGCAGAACACACCCACTTCTGTTTTATCTATGGGAAGGCCCAATAGATCCTAGAGGAAACGTGAATGAGAAACGTTTCCAAAGAGAAACTAGGCTGCATTCTAAGCCAAATTGACTTCTTTCCAGGTATGTTCAACTCAGTAGCAAGCTGTCCGTGTAGGCAAGGCAGAATAATGATAGTGTGCAGACTTTGAACACTCAACCGGTGTCAACACGTCCTGTCACCGTGCTGACGTTTATACCCTGCACTGCACACAGTGCAACTGGTTAAGGCTTATGTAGAAAAACATTAAGTCACTGGGTTGCACTTGAAAATAGAAAGTACTATCAATTCTGGTTCCCCTAGTTCCCTTCAAATGGTTGTCACTTAATGGTGGGTAAAGAATGGCTTTGTGCTATTCAGACGGGAACAGTACCCCATCCACACACTCACCCTTAAGGTTGGCTGTGTTCTGCTATTACAGTATAAATGAACCTGTCAGTATTCTATTCCTAGCATTATCACAGGATGAACTAACCAAATAAATTTATTAATTGGCTAACTTGCTTGCCTAGAGGTTGACTGTCAAGTAAATGGGCCATGGCTACCTCCTATAGGAACTGCTATTTTGTCTAAGCTCAAAGACTTAACGTTTTTCTTCTGGGACATCCAAGACTTTTGCCTTTAATTATCTTTGTTCATTTATTTCACTTTTTACCAGTATCTTCTCCAAAGGGTGATTAGAACAAGTGTGAGGAGTCTAGAAGGTGAACCTTAAAGATGTCATAGCATTTTAGAGCTGAAAAGAAATCCCTTACGGTCCTAAGACCTAAAGAAGTAAAGCAACTTGTCCTGCAGAGTGTCTAGTTTTGCTCCCTGGGGGAAAAGACTTTATATGGGAATAAAGTATTCAACAAATGACTAAAACAGTGACAGGGTCATCTGAATTTATTGACGTTTGGTTAATTACAGTCATATTCCAGATTTCAGTGGTATGTGACAGCTCTAAATGTGTTTCACAAGTAAACGCATAAAGTGTATTTGGCTTAAAGTTTTTGCAATCTAAAAGCATATATCCATTCAGCAATATTTAATCAACACCTCTATGTGCCAGGCACTGTCCTAGATGCTTAGGTCACATAATAGACAAATCCTATTCCAGCAAATGTACCTAGTGCGTACACCCGAAAGGCTGATTAGGTAAGCTTACTTTTGTGTGTGACTGGAGGCCAACCAGAAGACACTGAAAATTGTTAAGTTATAATTACAAGTAGTCCTCAATTTACTGTAATATAATGGGATTATTTGGTAGCAGGCCACAACTTCCCAATGAAACAATCTTATAAGTCAAGCTATCAAGTTACCAGGCTAGCCCACAAAACTATGTCTAAACCGTGATATAATTAAGCTATAATTCACAATATTTTTAGGCCAGAGTCTCTGCCCAGGGTGCCAAAACCCATAATTTGCAGAAAGAAGGCACAGAACAAGAAATCAGGGAGATTTGGCAAGCAAGAGCTCAGGTTAACACATTCAAATCTGACTATGGTTTGGCTCCCAGCCCAGCCACTTAGCTGTCACTTAACATTTCTTAAACCTGTTTCCTCATCTATGAAAGAGAGATAATAGAAGTACCTACCCTGTGGGGTTGACATGAGGATTTAATGAGACAATGCTTTGCAAAACCCAAGCCCCATCAGTAGGTTGCTGTTTGCCATCCTGCTCCCAATGGCCCCTCCCTGGGCACAAGTGAATGCTCATCTCCTGTCATAGGCCTTCTTTGTAGCATCTGCTAGGGTTGGTACCAGGCCTTGTAGGGAGCCTATTCTGAGCCCCACTGTCAGCTGGTTAGCACATGGGCAGGACAGCCTTGCCTGGATTCTGCCCTCAGGTAAGTTCCCCCTGGTTCTTCCCAGGTTTCCCAGCTCCTTCCCTTTCCAACTTTCTGAGCCCACATATTTCCTGTGGAATTTTTCCCACCAGACTTCCATGGCCATGTCCAAGAGAGACTTTCTTCTCCCAGGGGGGATAAGGAAGTCAAAGCAGAGTCAGATCCTTATGGAAGTGCTGAGGGGTTGTTAGTTGGAGGCTACATGTATTGAGATAGTGCGCTTCTGTTTTAAAGGTTCCCAGCTGAATATTTAATGTGTTTCATAAGCCCAGCAAGATACTTTTATTAGTGGAAAGGGCCCTAGCTTTCTGCCCACCATTATATAGATAAAACAGCTTCTAGCTCAACAAGCTGGTTAAATGTTAAGCTTTCAAATGTAATGTTCTGTGATATAAAATTCCAAATAAATAAGGACCCTCCATCCATTAATTCTCATCACTTTAGGAAGTTTATGAATGAGCAATACTATAATAAAGCAACTACACAACTACCTAAGGCTAGAAAGGCTCTGCCTCTTGGGAAGGCGCTCTTGGAATCAAGAAGTTGCTTAATTTGAATGGGCCAGTCATAGGATCTTAGGCTGATCTAAAAGCTATCTGGCATTTTCCCCTGCTGATTTCCCTTTCTTCTTTATTTAGCACTTACAGTCTATAACACCTTCATTTGATTAAGACAATACTTAGTCTTCAACCACTTGAGTTCAATCAAGCAGCAAGTATTACGAATTTTTCATGTGCTAGGTGCTGTGTGGCATGAGAAAGGCAAAATTGTCATCTTAAATAGCTTGTGATCTGATTATAAATTATAGGTGGGCAAATGGATAGATGGGTGGGTGGATAGGTGGGCAGATAGACAGACAGATAGATATGAGGAGGTTATACATTAGCCATAGTCACAGAAGGAATTCCTATCACAGAGGCCATTCAGTTTGGGGATCAAATCAGGGAAGAGGGAGGATTTGAACTGGTACTTGAAAGATGGGTGTTAGAAAGAGAAGGGGAAGGGAAAGGGGGTCATTTCAGATTAGGGAGAGTCATGGGCAAGTTCATGACCGTGATTTGGGGAAAAGGCAGGTAGGTGGTGGGTACAAAGAGGAAACCAGACTAGGAAGAGGTGGGGAGAAGTGGGCTGAAATTTAGGATTTCTTGGTAAGTGTACCCAGATTATGAGGCTCTGTAAAAGCCAGGCAAAGAAGGTGTTTGCTTCTCTTTCAGTGCCAGTAAGATGCCACTGGGACATCTGGAGCAGACAGGTAGCAGCAGGTGGAGCTGCCGTCTTGTAGCAAATGTTACTCAAATACCCAGGCTGCTCATGAGAAAGGTCTATATAGTAAGTGTATTTTTCATTTTGAAAGTCTTATGCATTTATTTTTTAAAAAGCTTCTAGGCATAGGCACAACTGAATCAGCATATTAATCCCCAAGTAAGTGTGAATAGCTACAAACAAAAACTTTAATGTTAGTATCGTAGGACTTCTTAACTATCCACATGGTTAACCCAGTTTGGAACAAATGGGTTTTATATCTTCTCTTAAATTTAAGTGAATTTGAGCTCTGGTGGCCAAGAGAAGATACTATTATCTGCATTTTACAGCTGAACAAATGAGACATGGATTGTTGTTCAAGTTCACAAATCTCATAAGTGGTGAAGCCAGAATTCTAGTCCCAAAGCCAGTATTTTTTGGCTTAACACAGACTCTGCTCTCATAATAGTAGATTAAGAAAACACAAACATTGGCTTGCTGAAAAGACAGTTCACCAACACTGGAACATAGATATCCAGGAAACTAAGCTAGCAGCCTAATAAAAAGGAGAAGCAGGGAATATTGCATTTCCTTTAGGCCCTTTTTTCAAATTTCCATTTGGGCCATAGTAGGCCTGGGCTAGTATTATTAATAGCTACTTCAGAGCCCAGATGGTGAAGTTTTAAGGAGATAAATATGAATTGCTCTAAGTACTCTGAGAATATTGAGGCTTTCACAAGGAGGGACGCCTCTCTTAACTCTTTGGGACTAAGTGAGGTCTCTTCAAGTACCTAATATACAGACAGCATTTGGGAGGCCTCATGGGAGAAACTTGTTCTCAGATCACTCCCATTCTGCCTGGGGAAAGAGGCCTTCAAGGGGGAAACAAAGGCAGACTCAGAGGGATTGCTCTAGTGGGAAAAGGAGTTGGTCTTGAGCTTAATTTGGGTTTGTGTAGACAGAGTTTGGGTCATCACTGGGAGACAACTGCTTAGCTCAGTAGAAGCAAAACCACTCTTGTATGAATTTATTAAGATAAATGAGGTGGAAAACAGTGGCTTTAAAAGTTCATGGTCAAAAAAAAAAATGGTTCATGGTCTTCAAACTTTTTTGCTTGTGGACCTGCAAAAAGAATGCTGACAAACTTTTGCATATTTTTACGTTACCATCTAAAATTTTTCCTCATAAGTTTATATACTTGTACCAGATGTAATTTCCAGCCCATTTTGGAACTGTATATGTGCTTTAACTATAATTTTTTGGAAAAACCTTGGAGCTGCAAATTTATAAGCCCATTCAATTCATGGAAAACTACCAAACAAATCAACCCAAATATAATGATTTTTTTAGTCTAAAAAGGTCTGACTGCATTTTTCAGTTCAAATACACGTTAATGCACACCCCACAATAACCACCACACTTCTGTTTTCTAATTACAAGGTGAGTAGATAGATGGGTGGATGGAAAGACAGGCAGACAAACCTTTTAGCCTCGCTATGAGCTGGCTAGGATGAAATAAGGAACTACCCCCTTCAGTATTTTAGCTTGTTTGTTTGAGACTCTTCCTCGTGAGAGTGTTCTTTTTTTTTTAAATTCTATTTTATTGAGATATATTCACATACCATGCAGTCATACAAAGTGTACAGAGTGTTCTTAGCTCAATGAACACCCATATGCCCTTCACCAAGATTTAACCTCAGTAGCATTTTGCCTTTTTTTTTCAGAACCATTTGAGAGTTAGCTGCAAACGTTATAACTTTAAGTACTTCAGCATGTATCTTCTAAGAACAGGGACACTGGCTTATATTCAGCAATGACTCTTAGGAAATTAACCTTGACCTAATACTGTTATCCAATATTATAGTCCATATTCAAATTTCCCCGGTTTCACAATAATGTCCTTTATAGTTTTTTTCTCAATTTAGGATCCAGTCAAAGTTGTTGTATCTCTATGGTCTCCTTTAATCTAGAATAGTTCCCAAGCCTTTTGTTTGTCTATTTTTATTCATGATGCTAACATTTTTGAAGAGCCCAAGGCTATCTTGCCTACGTTTCCCTGACTGTCTTTCAGTTTGGGTTTGTCTGGTTGTTTCCACATGGTTAAGTTCAGGTAACATCCTTGAAGCACTCCGTCGGGGATGATGTGGCCTCATTGGCCTCACATTGGGAGGCCCGTGATATCAGTTTGTCCCAAGGAGTTATGCATGTCCTGATATGGCACTTGAAGAAAAGTTTTTATACCCAGGACCATGCCCCCCAGTAAAACGAGTAAGATGTGTAAGTACGTCTTTCAGTGGATAGGGGGTGACTGTAAGAAGGAACATGAGAAAGACCCAGCAGCAGGAGTAGTCTCATGCGGACCAATTTTAAGATGTAGCACACGTGTGAGTGCAAGACGAGAAAACAGAAATTGATTGGCAAGTCTTCATATACTGTCAGAGAGGTCTGTGCCCCAGCGTGAAGACACTGGTCAAAGCCATAATGGGCACGAAAGTATCATTCATGGGCTGTGGAATCACTTGATGTTTGTGTGGTTAATTATCAGTCATTTCAAGGTTCACAGAAAAGGCAGTGCAGGTTCTGAAGACAGCCCTGTTCATTCTGCTCACCAGGCCACAGTCCACCTCCAGGGGCCCTGGTCTGAGCCCCTCCACTGTAGAAGATGCCAGGCGAACTAGAGACAGGTGTCTAGACTCCTTTGGAGTAATCTGGCTTTGTCTAGGCCATTAGAATTGATCCTCATGCTGCTGCCCCCTGTGAAAACATGGCTGAAGAATAATTGCGGACGTGAAAACCATATTGCCTTACTTAGGTGCCATGTGTTAAATGCGTGCTGTGGGCCAGGCACTGTGTGTATGAATGCTTTCATACATTGTGTGTTAATCTTTACCTGTAGGATGGCTGTGTCTCTCTGCATTTTAAAGATGGGGAAGTTGGGGAGCCCCAGGATTAAGCAGTTTAGCCGGGTTCTGAACCCAGGGCAGCCTGAGATTTCCTGTCGCCATGCGACGCTTGCATGCAACTCGGGCCGCATCAAAATGTCAGAAAGGAGAGAGTTGGTGAATCTGGACAAAGGGCACATGGTGTTCTTTGTACTGCTTTTAGTTTTGTAGCTGCTTATAAATTTGAAATTATTTCCAAATAAAAATGGACCAAAGAAAAAGTCAGTGAGGAGAAAAATCAGGCATTGGGGTTCTGCAAATGCAGCAGTTTTAGAATGACACCTATATCTGAGGAGTCTGAAATCCTAGGAAACTTATTCACTGGGGGTAGAAAGCGCAGCCTCCCCTATGACCACTGGAATCTATCAGACAGGCTCAAATGACAAAGAACACTTTTCTTCTGCCCCTTTCTTTTCCTTTCATCTTGTCTTAGTCCCTCCTACTCATCCAAGTCCCTAGGGCCTCACTTTCCTTTTAACTCTAGCTCCCTTGGTCTCCTGGTAAGAGCTGAGGGGCATTTAATGCAGATTCCCAGTGGAATCCTGCAGCCCCCTCAGGCTGCAGAAAGGGCTTTGTGGGAAGGAAGAAACTGAGCTTTTGTACCCGTTTCTTTGGACACCTGCCTTTGATAACACCACAAGGGATTATTTTTCCCAGTGGCTTTCTGTGCACTTAACATTATGGGGTAACTTTCTCGCCCTTCCCCATTAAGTTTTTTACAAGGGCATTTGCAGAGCTCCTGGTGTGTGCTCATCAGCACGCGGTGTTTACTGCCGACTGTGGAGTGCTTTTAGCTCACACCAGGTGTTTGCGTATTAGCCAACAAGTGGGCCCCTGTTGGGTGTTTTTCTGACTTGGAAACAGGAGAATAGACACTTTCCACCCTAGGGGAGCTATACTGTATTACTGTAAAATAATTAGCATAGCTATAATAAAAGTGTCAACCACATACTTGGAAATCAGAGCTGGGAACTAAGAATCTGAGTGAAGAAATGAATGTATGTCTCTCCCTGATTGGGATGTTTGGTTATTTGTATTCACAGAGTAATTTCCAGTACATTTTTTACATGTTTTCTTAGTTGAATTATAGGATAACAGTTCAAGATATGATGTAACTCATAGATTTGTGCAATTTTGGTCAAAGTGGGTGGAATCGGTGAATACAATGGCTTTCAAAATATTCTAGAGCTCCTTTTTCTATATTCTGATGTAGTTGACTTTCTGGTTAGTCTTTTTCTCCTGCCTTGAGAGAATCCAGAAATGCTTTTTTAAAACAACAAAACACCGGTGTTTTTGCAACACAAATACTTTTCTAATAAACCCATGTCATGCCTTACTGTCAACAAACCACTGGTTATGGAGAGAAGGCACTGGTAGCTCTGGAAAAGGTCACGAAGTCTTAGTAAATTGCTTCAGATGGTGATTGTTCTTAGGAAAATAGATGCTGTGCACCCCTCTTGAAGTTAACCCAAGAATAGCCTATGACCAGGACCATCTATCCGATGCTAGATGAGTACTCTGTCCAAAAGAGGAAAACAGATATGGTCTTTTACTAATGCAAAATGTGTCAGAATTCTGATGCTTAGTAACCTGTGGGCTTTTTTTCCTTTTAATTAGTTCAAATAAGTGGCAAAACAACACTTTTAAATAGTAAATGACAGAACTTCGCAGAATATTTCAGAGAACTGGAACATTCTCATGGACTAACATTACACATTTCAGAAGTCACTGAAGGTCAAATAGGAACAAGGGTGGAGAGTCCAGAGATCAGCTTCAAAGACAAGCTGCACAGCCCTCAGAATCCATTTTGTACCAGTCGCAGAGGGTAATTCTAGCCTTGGAACCAGAAGCTAGTTATGACTAAACATGCTTGAACCAGCAAAAACAGAAATGAATAAAACAATGAGAGAATTTTAAGAAAACGGTATTCAGTGTTTGACTCTTTGTGACATAGACTAAAGGGATTATAGCCTGTTGCCATGACATGTCCTCTCAGGGGCCATTGGGTCCATCTCTTTTTTCACAGATGAGGAAATTGAGACTTAAGATGCCTCACACTAGAACCCAAGTGTTTCAAAACTCCACCCAGGTTCTTTCAATACCTCTTCTCACCCCTCTTAAGTAGGGCACAAGGAAGATGACTTGGTGATTTGAGAGAGGATTGGTGGTGATTATTTTAAAATTAGCTGAGACATTGAGCCAAGAGGCATAAGGAGGAGAACTGCTGGATCCTCAGACACGTCCTGCTGGGTTTCATGGGGCCCCTGGTGGTGGGGGCTGAGCCGAATGCTCCTCAGGCAGTGGCCAGAGGTGGGCTTCTTCCTGAATGACATGACTGAAAACTAAGGTATGGCAGCATTTTCCAACCGAGACTTAACAATCTCTGCACCTCAGGGTGCTGGAGTCGGGGAGGGCCCCAGAGAGCGCTAAGTTCACCTCAGAAGGGTTAAATGACCAGGCCAAGGTCACGCGGCTGGTCAGGGGCTGACCTGGGACTGGAATCCAGGGCTGTGTCCTCTCCAGCTCTGCAGTGAGAGCCTGTCATTCTGTGCCAGAGTGAGTTTGAGGAGCTTCCGGAGACGGGGCCTCTGTGTCTGAATCTGCCGCCGTTGGCTGCTGGTTTTCCGGCTTTTACTGGGAAATTGCCAAATCTGTCTTAGAGTGATATGCAGGAACCAGGACATGGGAGAGATGCCCCTGGAGGCTTTCCTCTTTTGCAAGACAGTTTACTGTATTCTGTGGCCCGTGGCGGCCTGATTTTAGAAGCTACTTCAGGTACCTGAAGTTTATAGTGAATTTTCCAACAGAAAATATGTTTCTCACTTAGGTTCTGAATTTGGTCAACATATGCAGGTAAAACCTTGTGCTGGAGTAAATGACCAAGTGCAGTAAGTCCTGAAAAGCTGCATGGAAGTGGATTTTTTGCTCAAAAATAAAAGGCAGCCTGGAGTACTAGAACAAGTTTAAGCTTTGAAATCTAACCGATGGGTCCACATTTACTAGCTCAGTGGTCTTGGCCAAATGTGTGTCTTCCTGAGCCTCAGTTTCCCCATCTGTAAAGCAGCAAAAGCACGTGATCCCAACCTTGCAGGGATGTTGTCGGGTTTAAAGTTAATGATGTGTGGACGATCCTGACACAAGGAGGCATCTGTACCACTTTTATCTTTGGTAATATTGTTAAGTGCATCAAAGAAGCTGCTATTTAAGGTATAGGGTGATGAAATTTTGTCAAGTAAGGGGCTTTTCCTTAAATTATTTTTATTTATAAATTTGATAGATGATTTTCCTTAAAATAAGTAAGACTCAGCCATGTGGTTCTTATACCATCTCAATATTAGTGAAAAGCAATCACGTCTGCACCTTTTTGAAATGTAAAAACCACTTATTCCCCCCAAATGGCATTAGTTGGGATTTGTCTTGAAAGATTCAGTTTCAGGCATATATTTTCTTTTCATACATATATATATGTATGTAGTATATATAAATATGCATATGTGAATATATATATATGGGGAAAGAGAGACAGAGAAAGTGAGGAACCTCTATTTTTCATAGAGCAATTAGTACTTGAGAGCAGTTTGTACTTTATGTGGGGCACAGGCAGGCAAACACAACATTGAATGCCCCCCCACAAACACACATGGTTTTTCTGTTTCCCCCTCTGGGGGGACAGCCGTCCCAGAGGCGCTGTGTTTCAAGTCGCACTGCCCAGCACAGCAGGTCTAGGGGCCGCCCTCCCCGGCCCCACCCACCCGGGAGTGAGGGCGCCCCGCGGACGCCGGTTTCAGACTCGCCTCTCACCTGCGTGGCCTTGGCTAAGGTAGTGGTAGCGCAGCGCTGCAGACCTCAGCAAGTATAACCCTTGCTCCCGCTGAAACAAAAGCTGGGCCGTTTACAGTGAAGCACTGAGGCTGCCAGGGCCAGAGCAGGGAACACCCGGGCCTGCTCTCCCGGGCCCCTCCAGCCGGGCCTGCAAGGGGCCGCCGCCCGCAGAAGGGCGCCGTGGGGACCAGGCTCCGGCCATCTTTCTTGGAAAGCTCCGAGCCTCGGAGCGTCTTCCCCCAACCTTCAGAACCCACTCCCTGTCTGGGTGATGGATGACCTCCCCTCCACTTTGTAGACATTTTGCTGCGCCCCCTCTTGAGCCTCCTGTTTGAAGACTTAGGCAAAAGGCCGGCTTAGACCCCAGCTTGGCGGGAGTGAGGTGAGGTACAGCCCAGTGTGAGTATAAAAATGACCTCTTTGATTAAAATATATTTAACCTGAGTGACAAATGCTAAAAATATATTAGATTGAGGGCATGTGATAATGCCAACCTTAGTTGTAATTTAATGAGTCAAAATGTTTTTAAAAGAAATCTGACGTTTCAGGAGAATGCGTTGTCCACCATACCAGTTTAACCAAGATAACATTTTGAATTATGCAAGTTTTTTAGTTCACCTGTTACAGGGAGCACCTAAAAGGAGAGGGCCTCATTAACAGCCCCCTTCGGTTGAGCACAGCGAGCATTTATTTATTAAGTGCTTCCCAGATGCCAGCAGCTTTTTAATTCAGGGTTAATAATATGTTCACATCGCCCCATTGTTTCTGTGAAAGTGCAGTTAACTTTACAAAACGGTCAATATTCCAGTCTTTGTTCCTGAGGTTATGGTTACTATTTTTCCCCCAATCAAGGGAGGCAGTTTCTGCAGTGAACGGTTTCCAGAGTCATGCCCCAGTACGTTTCATTTGTTTAAATAACACTGTTTATACAAAGGATGCATCAAAGTTAAAATATTTTAAATAGAATAATGCCAAAATATTTGGTTGCACTCTGAATGATGACTTCAATGCATTTGAGCATTTTGATACTTCAAAAACGTTAGCTTTTAGATGGACATGTTTTCCAAGTGGGTCTGGGAATAGAGCGTTTGACCTTTTTTGTAAAAAAAAAAAAAAAAACACGAGCCTCCTCTTCTGTGGTTTGCAAGCATTTTGCTATCAAAGTTAATACTAATGAGGGCCGTTTGTGTATCTGAGGTTCTGCCAAGCCCTTTATGGGATGAAGAAGAAAGTGATACTCCATTAAGCGTCTTAATTTAAGGAACGAAACCAAACCCAAGCCCCCGTTTCTCCCCTCAGCTCAGTGAATTTCTGGATGAGTGGTGTGGTCGTGGCTTCTCAGTCAGTCTGTCACAGGGAGTTTCTTGCTGGGATTAGGCTAGAGGCCTCTGCAGAATTGTAAGGGCAGGCCCAATGAGGTTTCCCAGCACAGCTCTGCAGAGGTGTGTGGTTCCAAATGCCCCCAAAGCTGAGCACTGATAAATTGAGGCTCTCTCTAGGACTTAACTCAGTTGCCATCAGAAGGTCTGGAATTTGGAATCTAGTTGGAAAAGACAGGCCGATTTGCTCTGTGGTTTGAAAAATATAATGTTTCCCTTTCCTGGTCTCTAAAATTCATGTCCATGTAAAATTTTCAGTGTAAATATTTGTTTGTTCTATTTTTCAACAACAAGAAAAAAAAAAACCTTTAGCTCAGTGAGTCACCTATGACTGAATTTGGAGCTTAAATAAACATATTAACATTCACAAGATAGGAGGGAGCTTTTCCCTTTAAAAGGAGAGGGCCTTATTAACAGCCCCCTTCAGTTGAGCAAAGTGAACATTTATTTATTAAGTGCTTCCCAGATGCCAGCAACTTTTTAATTCAGGGTTAATAATCTGTTCACATCAGCCAAAAACACAAATGGTTTGTGCATTCACATTGCTACACACAGCACCCTGGAAAGGCCAAATGGAGTTTAAAAAAAGGAAAGACAGACAAATGCTCTCATAAATGAAGTATAATCATAATTATTGCAGTACCGGAGACATACACTAACAAATACTTGCTATTTCTGAAATTCATATTTAATAGAGCATTCTGTATTTCATCTGGCAACCCTGTTCCAAAGTTTATGACAAAGTCATGCATTCAAAATGGCTTTAAAAGGGGTAAAAATAAAATATGTTTATCATATTATACAAATTAATGAGTCTCTAAACAAGTGTGACCTGAATTTTTTTTTGTAATGCAGTGTTTTCCCATTAGCTTATGTTAATATTTCAGTACTGTTTCATCCTCACTTCTGATTAATCTTCACTTGGAAGTTATTTTTAATCGATTTTGACTTTCTGTGTTCCCAGGTTCTTAAGTTAATGATTGATTCAGGAATTCTTAAAATAGAGCCTGGGACCCCATAGTGTGAGTGCTTTTGTAACAAAGAGTCTTTTTTGGAATTTGAAGGCTTTTGTATTTTGATTAATTGCCCCTAATATATCCGTTTCAGGAGTTCAGATTTCTATACGCGCTTGGTTTTTTAAAACTGGGCATGCCTGTATTTATTTCCTCTTTTATAGCATATTATTGAACAATCACAAATAGCCAAAAATAGCTGCTCATTTTTTTTTAAAAAAGAGTTGTTCATGCCTTTAAAATCAGTGATTTAAAGGCTTTAAAAAAGAAAAAACAAAACTTCCTAAGAAGTCCACTTAGAAAGTGGTTCAGTGGAAACGAACTAAAAATACTTTTCCACTCTTCCAGTCTCTGGTTAAAAATCATTCCCGGGGAGTGTGAGGCCTTTTGGAAGACCTGGGACGAGCTGGGCCTGGAGAGCTAAGGTTTTGAAGGCTGCAGGAAGCTGCCAAGGGAAAGTAAGTTTGGAGACAGTCACCCCTCAGGTGGGCCAGGACTCTGCCTTTCAGAGCCCCCCAGCTTTCCTGTGTGCTGGGGGCTATTTATTTTGGAGCCGTTCTCAGCTGAAGTCCAAGTCTCCCCTTGAAAACTAAAGACTCTTTCTTTCGTCCTCTTCAAGTGACCTAATTCATTCAACAAATATTTATTGACGGGCTCCAGGTGCTCAAACCGTCTTTCTAAGGTCCTGAGATCCATCAGAGAACGAGACAGCCCTCACGGTGATGTTCTATCAGAGAAGACAGACCATTAGTAACAAATCTAATAAATCAAGGTCAGGGTGGGCCTTGATTACAGTGACATGACGTGAAGAAAGTGTGGGAGTGAGCCAGGGGGCTTCTGGAGGAACAGCATTCCAAGCAGAGGGAACAGCCTGTGCAGAGGCCCTGAGTCCGCAGCTGCTTTTGAGCTGTGGTTCTCAACCACGGACAATTTTGGGCCCTGCCACCTCCTACCCCAGCCATTAGCAATGTCTGGAGACAGTTTAGTTTATGTCTGGGGAGGGGTGTGTTGCTACTGGCATTTAGTAGTTGGAGGCCAAGAATGCTGCTGAACATCCTACAATACA
>PVKY010002727.1:6959-24392 GCA_004027775.1 Bradypus variegatus | reverse complement strand
CCGAGAGCCGAGGGTTCAGCAACCGGCCGCCCCCCCCCTAGACGTAGCAACCGCGACTGCAGAGCCCTAAACTTTGACTGTAAATTCTGCCTAAACAGCAGGCCGATCACTGCATTCCACAGGTACAGGAGAGACACTCAGGAGACCAGGCTGAAAAAGCAGCAACTGATTTTTCAAAGAGAAATCAGCAGAGATATAAGAAGCTGAAAACAGCAAGGTATATACAGTTTTGGGGTTTGGGTCCAGCAACTGAACTGCCTGAATCCAACAGTCCTCAGAAGAATATAACAGAATCCAGTGTTGCTATAACATATTATCCACAATGTCCAGGTTTTCAACCAAAATTTATTAGACATGCAAAGAAAAAGAAGCACAACAAAGATGGAGTGGCTATCTTAATATTAGACAAGAAGACTTGAAGACAAAAGTATTACTAAGGAAGGGACAAAGATATTTCATAATGATAAAGGGGTCAATACATCAGGGAGATATAATAATTAGACATGTATGTGTGCCTAATAACAGATCAACAAAATGCATAAAGCAAAAATTTATAGAACTAAAGGGAGAAATACACATATTCACAATTATAAGGAAAGATTTTAACAGGATTTTTTAGCAATTGATAAAATAACTAAGCCAAATATCAGTAAGGACATAGAAAATGTAAGTGACACAATTGCTTATAGGAACCTAATTCAGGATTAACAAACACTATACTCCAAAACTGCAGAATGCACAATTTTTTGAGAACATTTCCAAGTGAAACTATATTCTCAGCCATTAAACAAAGACTCAATAGATTTCAAAAGAACAGAATCTTACAGGGTATGTTTTCTGATTTACACATAATTAAATTAGAAATCAATAACAATAAGATATCTAAAAAAGCCACAAATACTGGAAATTTAAAACCACTCTTATAAATAACATATGAATGGAAGAAATCACAAGTAAAATTAGAAAATATTTCAATCTGACTAAAAATTAAAATATAAAATTAAAATGTGTGAGATGTAGCTAAAGCAAATGCTTAGAAGGAAACTTATAGTTTCAGTTTCTGTATTGGAAAAGAACAGAGGTCTAAAATCATTTAGCTAAGCTTCTATATTAAGAAGCTAGGAAGGAAGAGTAGAATTAAACCCAAAATAAGTACAGGAAAGGAAATAGTACAGGGGAGAATGAAAACCAATAAAGTAGAAAATGAATGAATTATAGTAAAAACACTAGTGAAATCAAAAGTTGTTTTTTCTAAAAAAAAAAAGTGATAAAATTGACAAATAACTAGACAGGCAAAGAAACAATTAGAGAAGCCACAAATTATTAGTATCAGGAATGAAAGAGAGAACATCATTAGATATCCTGCAAACCTTAAAAGGACAATAAGGGAATATTATGAACAGCTTAATGCCAACAAATTTGACAATTTAGATTAAATGGATACATTCTTTGAAAACAACTTACTAAAACTGACACAAGAACAAATACAAAATGCAAACAGCTCTTTATTTATTAAATAATTTGTCTTCACTTGTCAGGGAAATTAGTTTACCTTCATTGTCTTATATCAGGTCTATGTTAACTTTCCTGGCTCTGTCATGCATAGTCTGGTGGGTCTGATTGCCTTGATACCCTACCGTCCATCATGTTGAACATCATGAACACAATTATATGCTAATTGTTTACAGGAAATAGTAAGCATTCTACCTGTTTCAGGAAGAATATATGCACCAAAAGATGAAACATAAACCCAGGAAATTCTGAGCCTGCTATATCAACAATTCTGCCATATCCATGGGATCAGTGGTCTGATCCATGGTGACATATCCCCTATTAAGTAAGAGACAAATTGGTACACTTTATCCCACATACCCTAAAGAAAGAGGAACTATACTCGTGGGCCCCTTTGGATTTTGGAGGCTGCACATACTAATTAGGTACGATGTTTGTTCTAGTTTGCCAATGTTGCCAGAATGCAAAACACCAGAAATGGATTGGCTTTTATAAAGGGGGTTTATTTGGTTACACAGTTACAGTCTTAAGGCCATAAAGTGTCCATCAACAAAGGGCACCTTCACTGGAGAATGGTCAATGGCATTTGAAAAACCTCTGTTACCTGGGAAGGCACGTGGCTGGCATCTGCTCCAAGTTCTGGTTTCAAAATGGCTTTCTCCCAGAATGTTCTTCTCTAGGCTTCAGCTTCTCTCTAAAATGTCACTCTCAGTTGCTCTTCAAACCGTCACTCACAGCTGCACTGAGTTCCTTCTGTTTGTCAGCCCATTTATATGGCTCCAGTGATTTAATTCAGACCCACTCTGAATGGGTGGGGTAACACCCCCATGGAAATTATCCAATCAGAGTCATCACCCACAGTGAGGTGGGGCACATCTCCACAGAAACACTCAAAGAATTACAATCTAATCAACACTGATACATCTGCCCACATAAGATTACATAAAAGATAATGGCATTTTAGGGGACATAATATATTCAAACCGGCACAATGTTCTAATCCACTTACCAGGTAACCCCAAAAGCTATTACTTTGTATGGTTCCAAAACAAGAAAAGTCTCTGCAGCAAGTCCAGGCTTCACTGCAAACTGTCCTGCCACTTGGGCCTTATGGCCCAGCACCAGCCAGCACATTTCAATGGTATTCAACATCCGTGGAATGTAGAGATATTTTATGGAGCCTCCAACATGTCCCAATAGGGGAATCAGAATCACAGTGCAGGCCTCCTAGGATATTGGAATAAGGCCATGCCTTCTCCTGCAGACTAATTATACTGCATTTGAAAAGCAATTAATGGATCTTGGTAAAGACTGAATGTCTGACCACAGGGCATCAAGCTACTGTGGGATGTGAACTCCCCATCACGAGCTTACCCACAAATCATAACTTTAGACAAGTGTGTCTACATATAATTATTAAATGGAAATCGTATATATGAAGTGAGCAGGTCTGGAAAGTACAAATAAAGTCACAAACAAAAGATTTGGAGCTCTATGGGACTTGCTCCTGCTGATTTGCCACTTCTACCTCAACCCACAATAGCCTCATGGGAAGTTCTATTTGATTACCTAATGGAAGAGAAGAAAACATGTGCCTGTTTTACAGATAGATGTAAATCATCAGCTACCACAAACTAGAAGCAGACAGTGGCAAACACACAGCACTGCTTCAGAACCTAAATTAGGGCTGGCCTTAAAGACAGTGGGTAGGGAAATACCCTTACGGGGAAGAACTTCAGATTTTACAAGTGATTGTTGATTTTGTGTGAAAGAAGAAATGTCCTAAAATTCCAAAACACGCTGATTATATGGACAGTGACAAATGGACTAGTTGCCCAGTTAGGAACTTAGATAGAACAAGACTGGAATGTAGGTGACAAAGAGGACTGTGGAAGAGGTATATGGACAGACCTTTAGGAATGGGTACAAAATGTGAAGATTCTTGTGTTTCACATTGAAGTCCACCAGAAAACACCTAATATGGAGGAGGTTTTCCAATATCAGGTAGACAAGATAACCTGTCTTGTAGACGTTAGTTTCTTTCTATAGCCACCCTGGGTATTGTTCAATGGTCCCATGTATAGAGTGGCTATGACAGGAGGGACAACAATTCTGAATGGGTTCAATAATAGGACTTATCTTACTAAGGCTGATATGGCTACTGCTTTGACTAAGCACCCAACCCGTCAATAGCAAAGATCAACTGTGGGCCCCTGATATGGCATTATGCCCTAGGGTACCAACAGCCATCTGGTGGCAAGTTGATTATATTGGACATCAGTGATGGTTAATTTTATGTGTCAAATTGGCTAGACTATGGTGCCCAGTTGTTCAAACATTAGTCTAGATAATCGTGTAAAGACATTTTGTAGAAATGATTAACATCTACAATCAGTTGACTTAAAGAAGATTATCCTTGATAATGTGGCTGGACCTCATCCAACCAGTTGGAGGCCTCCGGAGCAAAAACTGAGGTTTCACTGAAAATAAGAAATTCTGCCTCAAAACTGCAGCATAGGACACCTGCATGAGTTTCCAGTCTGCCAGCCTGCCCTACAAATTTCAGATTTGCCAGCCCCCAAAATTGTGGGAGCCAATTCCTTAAACTCTCTTTATATATATAGCAATGATTAATATTTTTTTTGTTTCAGGTGGGGATATGTCCAAAATTGAATTATGCTATGATAGCTAATGGAACTTTTTGTGTGTCCCTAGTGTTGTGTTCAGTTTGCATCTGATCAAAGGAAAGAAAGGTTTCTCAGGGACAATAGAGAAAACTTAACTGCACATTTTCTGTTTGCTCCTCCAACTAGTTCTGTATCCTGGGAATTTATCTAATGGACTGCATCAACGACTGCCGTGCCCTCTGGTTTCTGATTGGGTTCAGCCAATGCAAAACATTAGCAGGAGATGAGATGGCAGGAAGACAGTGAATTTAGGCTATTTATTCCCCCACCTCCTTCCCCGATAGGTCACAATGGGTTCCCTGCCTCATTCTTCCCATAAGATGGACTCCTCTTTGTAACTATTATTCTGGAGTCCTAATACCTGTTGTCTTGCTTTGCCCCTTCAGACTCAGGAATAGTAATGGCTTCCTGCTGTTACAAGCCCTGGGGTACTGCATCAGCCCTTCTTAGTTTCCCTTAACCCTGCCCACACTTTTGCAAATAAATTCTTTAAACTCTCCTCAATTATCCTCTTGTAGCATGTTATTTCTGGCCTGGTCTTATAACATATCCTGTTTGCTTGGATGTTAAAACTAATGATTATAATCTCACCCACTGCTAGTCTTTCACCCCTTAACCAATTTTATTTTTCTTCTTTTTTTTTCTTACTGTTTTTATTTTGCTTTGAGAGGCATAGCTTGTTGATGAGGAAGATGGATTCAGGAACCAGACTGCGTGGGTTTGAATCCTGGCTCTGCCTCTTTCTAGCAGTTTGACTTTGGGTATGTTGCTTAGCCTGCTCACCTCATATGGTGTTTGTGAGGATTATATAATATATTGAAAGCTCTTAGCACAGTATTAACCATGAAGAGTGCTAGGTAAGTGCTAGGTAATATTCAAAACAAATGAAAAATCATGCATTTGTTTGTTATGTGTCTTCCACACAAATGTAAGTTCCATCAAGGCAGGGATTTGGTTGTGTTCACTGCTGAGTCTACAATGTCTAGAATAGCACTATCCTGTAGAACTTTCAGTGATGATGAAAATGTTCTATATCTATGTTGTCCAATGTGGCTACTGCTAGTCAGGGGCTGAATTATTAATTTAATTTAATTTAATTTATTATTTTATTTAATTTTAATTAATCAAAGTTAAATTTTAAATAGCTACATTTGGCTAGTGGCTACCAGGTTGGACACCCAGACATTGCCTGGCACACAACAAATACTCAATAAAATTTTGTTAAACAAATAAATAACTATTAACCATTATCGAATGCTAGATATTTTGCAAGGCATAGCTCTAAGCACTTTATATGCATTATCTCAAATAAACCTCTCAACCAAACTATGAGGGGAACATCATTATATAAACCTATTATACAAATGAAAAAACTGAGGCACAGAGAAGTTAATCAGTTTGTCACAGCCAGGAAGTGGATGGAAGCCATTGCCAGTGACCTGAATTGGACTCAGGTTTGTCCCAACCCTTGATTTCAGTGCATCAGACTGCCAGCCTTGCTTCCAGAAGATGGGAATACCTTCACAAACTCCGTCCCTGCGCATATCTAGCTCTCACCCTACCCTGCCTTATGTAGACTTCCCAGAATTCCTAACAACAAACTCCTCGAGGACAGGATCCACCCCTCACGCAACCTTGTATCCTTCCACTCGGCACTATGCCAGGACAATTTTCCAATAATTGTTCTGAAAGAATAGAGGATGAACGGATGCCTGAATGGACAGCAGTAACGTTCTAAAGGAACTTAATATCTAGTATCAACTATGCTGACACACCCAAGAAGAAATCCTATGAGCATTTACTAGCTTTAATGCCTTACCTGTGACCACTGAACAGATGTTTTTAGCCTGAACAGGTGTAGGCAAAGCAAATAGTAAATATTTTAGGTTTGTGGATCTTAATGTCTCTATCACAATACTCAGCTCTGCTGTTGGAGCACGAGAGTGGCCCTAGATGATACATATATATGAATGACCATGTCTCCATAAAACTTTTTGGTCACTGAAATTTGAATTTCCTTTAATTTTCATATGCCTCAAAATATTCTTCTTTTGAATTTTTTCAAACATTTAATCCTGCAAAAGCCATTCTTAGCATGTGGACTATAAAAAAACAGGCTGAGTGCTGTAGTTTCACGACCCCTGGCCTAGAAAGGGAAACCAACCCAGAACTAGGAGCACTGTTGTGGTGAGAGCCCTGGTTTGGGAAAAAGAGAAAGCCAAGGTAGAAGGCAGCTGGCTTTCACTTTTCTTTTGACTCATACCGATGACCCTTGAGGTTCCACATCTCTTCCCTGTATTCCTCTTCAGAGATTCTTCTCCATCAATGGACACACTTTCCCATCCCTTCAGTGTCAGCGCTCTCAGGGCCATTTATGTCTATATGGAGGGTTCCTGGAAGACTGAAAAACATTCAGGACCCAAAGTAACAGCTTTCTAGTGAAGGGCATTCACCCATTGAGAGATATTGTTTCATCAATGTGAATAAATCTCTATGTGCTCAGCCAATGAAAAAAAATGCCAGTTTTGATTCCCCTCAAAAAAGAAACATGGTTCCTCTTTGCAGGACTTGGGGGAGACCCTGAAGGCAGGGACAATTACATGTCAATTACATGCAAATACCTGCCTTGAGGGCAGAAGAGCCCAGGGTGGGTGGTGGGGGTTGGAGAGGGGCAGTTCTGCACTTCTCATTTGGAGATTGAGTTGGTTTGAGACCTCTCTGCTCTTTTAAAAAGTACCTAGATTTGGGGCAGTTTCATTCATGCGATATGCGAATGAAATAAAAGTTACAATTGATGACAGATTACATCTTCAGTACTATTTAAATTAGATTAGCATTTGTCACACACTTAGTGGATACTTAGCACTTTCACAGTAAACACCCAATTGCCTTGTTCGGCTATCACCTAATTATATAGAGGGTCTTTTAGGAAAACTCTGCAGCCTATTAACTGAATGATTTCTGAGGGGTGAGCACAGAAGTGATATTCCTCGTGCATGAAAGCCCTTCCTTGGTAATCGTGGCCTCTCTTCAGATACCTCCCGCATGGTCCTGTTCTCCATTTGCTCAGCTCTCTCTCCTAGATGTTCTGTAGAAAGCATCGGGATTGCAAAGTCGAGAGAGTTCACCCTCATTCATTCCTTTATTCACTGTGGAGAAGAAGGAAGCAGGGGAAAGGGGGGCAGGAATTCTAGGAGAGGAGTGGGAGTGAGCGAGTTGATCAGGGACAGGGAGGGAGTAAGCTGCCTGGAAATCAAGGGGAAGACTGTTCCACAAGAGGGAACAGCCAGCGCAAAGGCCTCAAGGAGGGAGTGGGGTTGCTGTATTTGAGGGACAGCAGGGAACCTGTGTCTAGAGCAAAGGGCAAGGAGGGACAGTGGTCAGAGAAAAGGTCAGATCCTGCAGGACCTTGTCAGTGAAATATACCCTGCCCCGATCTGCCCCTAGAAATTGGAGTCTAGTGTTTTTGGGGGAGAAGCATCAGGATTCATAAATGGTAGGTCTGGCCCCACACAGAGATGGCCAGCCACTAGCTGGTAAACACTTCAGTGTATTAGGGGCAGCTCACATCATCCAGAAGATGTCACAGCCAACGAGTACAACAGATTCTGTTACAACACTCGGAGCCTCTGGGTATGTTGGATGCTACACCTTGCCCATCTCGGGCAAAATCTAGAAGCCACAGAAAGGAACAAGAGGCCATGTAGTGCAGGAAAAAGAGCAAAGGCTCTGGATCTAGGTGATGCCTCTGCCGACACAAAAGGCCTAGATCTGAATCCAGATTCTGCCACTCGCTAGCTTTGTAATTTTAGGTAAATTCATAACCCCTCTGAGCCTCACTTTCCTCAAAGTGGGACAATCCTAAGGCTGTTGTGTGTACTGAGTTAATATAAATCATGCGTTTTGCACAGTGCCTGACGAGCACCCACTCATTGTTAGCTGGTGAAGTAGACTGAATTTGAACCTCACTCTGTCACTTAGGGAAGACTGTTATTTGGCCAAACTTATTTTCCATAAGGTGGGTATGATATTATCTACATGCCAAAATGGGGGATAGGGAAGGGTACTCTGTGCGACTTAAATGAGCCACCCAAGCCACTTAGAGCCACAGAACACTGTAATCCTATGCGTGGCTAAGTGATCTTGTGCGACTGAATCTGTTTAAGAGGTGTTTTACCTTTCAGGCTTTTGGGATATGGGATGCACTTGGCAAATTATCCTCTCAAATCTTATTAACTCATTTGCAAATTGGGAATAATTCCTCCCGCACAGGAGTGAAGTAAGATCTAGAGAGCGAGTTCATAAGGCGCTTGGCCAAACACTTGGTACAGTGGGGACGGTTTTGCTTTTATTATCGGCGGTGACAGCCTCCACCCGCACCTCCCATCCCAGGACCGCACAGCTTCGCGGCCAGCTGGGCCTCCAACCAGCGAAGGGACGTGATCCTTTGAGCATTACAACTTCCCTTGCCCTAAGCCTGCCTTTCCCTCTCTGCCCCTCAGTTGGCGCCTTTGGCCGTCCTGTTTTTCCTTTTTTTCCCCCCCAAGCCTGTTTTGGGGGCTGCAACCGGCCGGCGGCTCGCGGGTCACATGGCCCGCCGGAGCGCGGGGAGCCCTGCGCCGCAGCCGCGCGGGGAGAGGAGGTGCGGCTGCGGGGATCGGGCAATGGCGCCTCCTTGAAGACGAGGCCGGCGAGTTCGGGCGACACCGGCGAGGTAGGTGTCCGCGCGCGCGGTCTGCCCACCCGCTTCGGCTCGGGGGCTGGGACGCCCACCCCGCGGTGACCAGGACGGGGGGCGGCGGCCGTGGAGGCGGGAGCCCCGGCAGGGCCTGCGCCTCTGGCAGTGGCGCCGGCCGCCTCCTGGCCCGGCCGTGCGGGAAACCCACCCGCGTTCCCGGGTGCCGGCCCCCGGATCCCCCGCAAGGGCGTCCCCCGCGACGCGCGGGAAGGAATGATTGTGGCTGCGGGGACGCCCCCCCAGCCCCGGGTCGCGTGCGTCGGCCGGGAGGAAAGGCGCGGGGCGGGCGCGCGCGAGCCCAGGTAAGCTCCACGCGGCCGCGGGGCCTGAGCCGGCGCCCCTCAGGCCTCCCCGGTGTCGGGTTTCTGCGGGCGTCCTCGCAGACCGGGAGTCGGGGGAGGCCGACCCGGCCGAGGGAGGCGTCCCTCCCGGATCCCGGCAGGACTGGCCGAGGGGAGCCGGCGCGGTGGCCGAGGAGGCCAGCCTCGGTCTCCGGGTGGGGAAACTGAGGGCCACGCGCGACGGGGACCGCCCCAGGTCAGCGGCAGATGCTAGATCCCGGGCTCTGGTCTTCCGGCCCATTCCCTTTTCCGCAGAAGGACGGTTAGGACCAACCGGGCGTGCCCTGCCCTCCTCCAGGCCTCTGGGCGTGGCCGGGCCGCACTGCGCCGGGGCCGTCCGGGGGTGCTCCCGGCACGGGCGCCTGCAGGTTCGGTGTCACTCGGGCACCCCCCGGCTGGCCCACGCTCTCCCCTGAGGAGCCCCGGGGCGGCTCCAGGGATCTCACTCTGCGGATCCTGAGCAAAACCTGCAGGTGTGTGCGAGTCTGTGCGTGCGCGAGTATTTCCCCCCGAGAACAGCTCCTCAAGAGGGGAAGCGCCTTTTTAGGGGTGCTTTTCTAGGGTGCACTGCGCCAGGTGCTCTGGGAGGTGAGACGAGAAAGGTGTGCCTCACACCTAAGGTATTATAATTTATTTCGAAGGATATGCTTATTACAGAACGTTCAGGAAACAGACAAATGTAAAGGAGGAAAAGATAACAACCAGTATTCTGGACTGTTAAGACACTTCTGAATCTCATCTTAAATTTTACATACACACATTCAAATTTTTAATTTTTACACCAATAACATAGACAAAATGGTTTCTTGTTTTAATTTGCATGGTTTTGGTCACCCGCGGGGATCAGCATCTTTTCCTCTGTGTACTGGCCTTTTGAATTTGTTGAATGATCTGTTAATTCTTTTCCCCATATTTCAGTTGGAATGTCTTTCTCTTCCTAAGTTTTAAGCACTCTTTATAAATTGTATATTAAAGTAGTAATTCTCTGTCAGTCATATATGTTGCACAGTTTCACCCCAGTTTGCTCAAAATTGTTTTTGTCATATTTCGCCTTTAACCACAGACAGGTTTAACTTTTCTAATTACTCAAATCTTTTTTTATTATGGTTTCTTTCTGAGGGTCTTGCAAGGAAAGATCTTTGCTAACCCAAGTTTATATAAATATTCTCCTACATTTTCTTCAGGCACTTTTAAGCTTTCATTTTAAAAACTTAAACATGGAATTTTTTCTAGTTTAAGATATCAAATGGAGAGCTCATTTATTTTCCCTGAATGGTTAGCCAGTTGCTTTAAACGCATTAAACCCATTGTTTTACCCCTAATTTAAATTCCTACAGTTATGATAAATTGAATTATCATGGATTTTTGCATCTGTCTATGTATCTGTGTATTTTGGTGTCTGTGCCATGTTATTTTAATTACCAAAGCTTTCTAATAGGTTTTAATAACTGGTAAGGCAAGTTCTCCCCCATTATCCAATATCATAATTTACTCAGCTTTTTAAAGATCAACTTTATTGAGGTATAGTTTATGCACAACAAAATATACCATTTAAGTGTATATTTCGATCCGTTTCAACACATTTATTCACCCATGTAACCATCATCACTATACAAAATTCTGGTGCATTTCATAAACTTGATGTCACCATTATGCAGGGGCCTGGCAAATTTTCTCTGGATGCTTCCAATTTTAGTATATGTGCCACCAAAGTGAGCATTTCCTGGTGGTTTTTTACTGGTCCCAATTCCAAATGATCTTTGGAATACTGTTGTCAAGTTCACCAACTTCCCCTGTCTATACCAAAAGAAACAAACAAAATCCCGATAGGATTTCTATTGGATTTCTGAATAACAAAGGTTCTGAGACAGGGTCCCTGACTGTCTTGTTCACCTTCCCAATACCTGGGACAGGACTCAATATTTGTTGAATCGAATGCTTATAGAGTGTAAATGTAATACATGCTCTTTGCAGAAGTGTAGAAAGCAAAATGGAACCCTCCATCCTCCATACCCTTCATCTCTCTGCTGCTAAATTACACTCCTCATTAAAAATAAAACAGGGTCATACTGTATGCATTTTTCTACAACTTGCATTGGAATGATTTGCATTTTCCCTTAAAGACCTAGCTAAGTCAGTGTATCTAAACCTTTCTCTTCCTTTTTAATGTCACCATAGTATTCCCTTGTACAGCTAAAAAGTCTGTTCCCTGTTGCTGGGCATTTCATTTACCTACAGTTTTCTCTTTGTTTGTTTCTTTTATTTCCTTTCTCCCTCCCACCTTTCCACTCCCCTCCCTCTCTCCTTCTTCCCTCCTTCTGTCCCTCCTTCCTACTGTCCCTCTCCCCACCCCTCCTCTTTTGCTTTATTTCTTTCACAGACGAAGCTGTAGTGAACATTCCTTGTCCATCTTTGGTGCATGTATTGGCATTTCTGTTGAAGTAGAATTTCCTAAAAGTAGGATTGCTCTGCCAAAAGGGATGCACATATAACATTTTTATGGATGGGGCCCCAACTTTACAACAATTTATATGCTACCAATGTAATTTATTATATTATACCAATTTATATGAAAGTGCCCATTTTGAAATAAATGGAATTGAGATTATATTAAATATAGAGGTTAATTTTGGGAAAAGGGGCATCTTTCTCCTCTTTCTATTACTTAGCCTTTTCATGGAGGAAAAGATTATTTTTCTTCATTTATTAAATACTTTTTTAATCTCCTTCAGTAGAATTTTGTAGTATGTGCATATAATCTGCATGTTTCTTAAGTTTATTCTTAGATATTTTAGTTGTGAGTTCACAATTTTTTGTTTTTTGGTTTTATTTTTGCTATTTTGTCTGGCATTTTTTATTCCATTAATTGGTAGTTGATTAGATGAACACATTTATATATTGTGTGCATACATATACTTATGATATATTATTTTTTTGTGTGTTAATTCTGCTACCAGTTACATTCCCAAAATCTATTACCATTTCTAATTTGTTTTTGGCTGATTTTCTTGGGCTCTCCCCCAGTTCCGACTGAGGCAGTTGTGCATATTGGCTTGTCCTATATTTGAATTTCTTGCTTTCAGCTTAGTAGCAACTGGTTTGTTTGTTTGTTTGTTTGTTTCTCTCTAAATGGGATGAGTTCCATTGCTATTTGAGTGTTGCTGTTTTGGTCAGAAGAAGTAGTGCAAGGGTCCAGCACAGCACTTGGCCATGTGGTGGTGGCTTAGTAAGTATAAACAGATACTGTGTGAAGTAAGAAGGGACAAATGAATGTCCTAGGGAAAAAGATCATGTAAAGGACCCAAGGGCTTGAGAGAAAAAGAGAGATTAGTTCTGGTTGGGGGGAGATCAGGGTTGGCTTTTGGAAGAGGTGCCTTTTGAGCAGATTCTTGAAGTTTGATGTAGCCAATGTGGGGAGAAGTGTGACTGGAAAGATGATTGGAACTGGATTGGGTAGAATCTTGGCAAGAAATCTGGCTTTTATTCTACAGTTGTTAGGGAATCAGTGGCTAGTTTTACAGAGTGCCACCCACGTTCAGATCTGAGCTTCAGAGTGTCAGATGGATAACGCTAATTAATATAAAAAAATTATGTCATTTACACAGTGGTTTTTTTTTTTTAGTCTGACAAAGTGCTCTCCTACTTTCCTAGCCATCGTCTCATTTCATCTTCACAATACCTCCACATATGAGCTATTCTTTATTTTCCTATTTTGCAGAGAGCAAAAATAGGCTCAGAGAAGCGAAATGATTTTTTTACCTTATGGAAGTTGACCTATTGATGAGTGGTGCATCCAGAACTGGGCCCAGATCTTTTGGTTTCAAACATATTGCTCATTCTGGTGGTCAGAAGCCCAGTTAGGAGACTGTTGCAATCAGCTGGCCTAGAGCTGAGGTAGAGTAACTAGGTAGAGCATGGCAGTGGCCGGGGGGCTGGGGGAGCAATAAGAGAGACCACAGAAGCAGTGGGAAGTCACTGGAGAAGTCAGAGCTTACTAATATCATCTTTTGGGCCCAGGTACCTGGAGAGTGGGGGTGCCATCCATGTAGAAGGGTGGACTTGGGGAAACAGGGACTGGTATTTGCAGAGCCAGGGCTCAGACACTTATTTCCTGACACTCAGCCTGGTATTCTGCTTCCCACATCTCTAAGACTCCTTTAGTTTAAGCTTCAGAGCTGCACTGAAATATAACCATCATTGTCACACCGTTTATTCATCTAAGCCTTATATCGTGTTAATTTACTGGCATCTTTGTCCCTGAGCCCTGTATCCTGGATGTGGTAATAAGTAGAAGGCAATCCAGCTTAGGAAATGGTTGTATTTCAGATTACACCTACCAGGCACAGATAAGAACCCAGTTCATGCTACTCCATGGGACCTGGCTGTTTTGGTGTGCCTGTAACCGGGCCAACTCACAGATGCCAAAAAATTCCACCAGCCGTTCTGCAGTATGGCTGGAGCCAGGCTTGAGCCAGCAGGGCTGTGGGCCCTGACACAAGGGGTGACTATGGAATTCTGAGAACAGGCAATCAGCAGTACAGTGTCCAGTGCTGGGGACACAGCCCTTCTTCCATTCCACTCCCCTGTTGGGGCTGGGAATAGGGAACTCGCTCACCCAAACGAACAGGGCAAAATCCTATGATTTATATCTCTGTTCCCCTAAGGCCAGTTTGTCTAAAACCAGATTGATAAAGTGAGATAAATTATACATGATTCTGAATACTATAACTCTCCTGGGCAGCACTTTGTTAAAATCCTTTAAGAAAACACTTTAAAAGGTAAACAAGAACATACCCTTGAATAACTACATAACTCAATGTGCTTGGATGTTACAAAAACCAATCATTTGATCCTTGAGTGAAGCATCTGATCCCAGCTCCCGTGGCCCAGGGCGGGTGTGGGAGGTTGTACTACCGCTCAGTGTATTTTTAGCCCCTCCTTAGAGGAATGTGTGCTTCTCCCATCATTGACTTCAGGCTTGGCCATGTCTCTGTGGGACCCCCTTTTTTGCAGAACAAGTACGTTACTCTGCCTTGCTGTACTCAAGAGTGATTACACGGCCTGCTTTGGTCAGTGAAATGTGGGGCGAAATGATGTGTGTCAGTTAGAGAGGGTCTCATGGCTCACTCTCTCCCTTTTTCATTCTGCCACAAACCAGCAGCATTCAGGAAAGAAGCATTTCCTCTCGCCTGGGTCCTGGAGTGCAGGCAACACGGAGCAGAGAGTCATGGTGGACCCCTAATGGACACGTAACACGATCAAGAATTAGACCTTAGTTCTTATAAACCACTGAGATTTGGGGGGTCATACTGTAGCCTACCCTGATCCTGTAAAGATATGAGAGTCTGGGCCTTATGCCTTCTGAGAGTTCTGGAAACTTCAGAGTCTTGGAGCCGATTGTTAGCCTTTCTTTTCTTGAGGTCTTCAAAATTGGCCTGCTTCTTTCACTTTCAACTGAATCTTCGCTACTTCTTTCTGCTCTGTGGGAGGAGTATACTCGCCTCCTTGCTGCTGTGGTCAGTGGATGGTGAGCAGACCCCATCTACAGCCCACTTAAGCAAGGCTGTGCACATCCCTGCATGGTGTGATTTGGCCTCTTCATCCACCACGAGAAGAGAATACACCAGGTGGCTACTGCTTCTGCAACGTGTCCTGGAACAGGAGATACGTTGAAATGACTTGAATCCAGCCTGCACTGTGGAGTTGAACCCAGCTGAGCCACTGCTATCCACAGCCTTGTGAGCAAGAAATGCATGTTGTTACTGTGAACTGTGAAGATTCGGGGCCATTTATCACCCCAGCAAAAGCAGGGACCGTGTGCCTCCACCTGTGTTCCTAGCACCAAGCACAGGCCCAGTAGGCACTTAGGAAATTTCTGCACCAGAATGGAATCTCTTTCCCTCCCTCCTCAGTCTTGCAGCCATATTGTTGAAGTATGTGTTTCTGAGATGTGAATGATTTTTTTTGCCCCCAATAGGGAAACTGCCTGGTGCAGGTCCTCTTTATCTCGGTGTGAGATGCCTCAGTCTCTGTCCACTTGCCAGAGGGGGAGAGAGAGGCAGGCCTGGGAGGTGTTCCCCTCTGGCTGGTGCTGTCAGGGGCAAGGGCAGGGCCAGCCCTGGGGCTGGAACCCAACCCAGAGAGCAGCACGGCAGCTGGCTCCCCTAGCATCTACACCCCTTCATCTCTACTGCCCAGAATAAACGGTGAAGTTTAAGGGAAAACGTGGGTGCTTGTGTTGTAAACCTAGCTTCAAGAAGTCCTCTTTCCCTCTGTCTGCCTGCAACATGTAAGCTTCTTTGGCTCAGAAATTCTGGAGCCAGCCCTGCAGGGACCTGGCTCCTCAGCAAGATCCCGGAAAAGAGAGGAGACCACTGCCCTGGGAGGACACGGAGCTTTCGGGGCCTCTTCCATCTTACCTGGGATTAAGGGCATGTCCTCAGTGGTTTGTTTGTTCAGTAAATATTTATGGACTGTCACGCATGAGGTAAGTAGGTCTAGGCGCAGGGGACAGCGTGGTGATCACAACAGACACACAGACAAGCTCTGTGTCCTCCACGCGAGTGTTCCAGTGGAGGAGGCAAACCAAAGCAAGGGCTAGGAAGGACTCCAACAAGCTACTGTTAATGGATAATGTTAGCAGCAGACCAGTGATATATATGTTAAATATAGTACAATGTTAAATTTATTTTAAGGCAGTACCATTAAGTGGAAAGGTACAAATGAATTCAATGAAAATTTTCCACCCCATCCCATCCTTAAGTTACCTAGTTCCCCTCCCCAGAGGCAAAGTTACCAATTTCTCATGTCTTCTTCCAGAAATAGCCTCTGCATACACATAGATAAGCAAACACATATGTATATGTACACCCCCCGCCCTTTCACACAAGTGGAAGTACACTATACGTACTTTTGCTACATCTCACTTCTTTAACTGAAAACACATCTTTAAAAGCTTTCCTTATCTGATATAGAGTTTGCTTATTTTTAATGGCCACTGGGTATTCCATTGTTTGGAGTACCATAATTTATTTGACCATCCCTCAATTAATGTGCCCTTGGCAATATTTTATTATTATAAACAAGGCTGCAAATTATTCTCACATGTGAGAATATATATCCAGGAAAGAGTCTCAGATGTGGAATTGTTGGGTTAGTAGTTTCGATAGATATTCCCAAATTACTTCCACAGAGGATGAATCAATTTATACTCCATTAGCAAAATACAGGCGTGCATATTTATTGGATCCTTCTCTGCATGGGTCAGGGACAGCCATGAAGGATGAAAGAGCTAGATATGTGAAGAGGCAGAGAAGGTGGGAGAATAAGAATGTTCCAGCAGTAGTGTGAACAAAGGCCATGAGTTGGGCAAGAGCTTAACATAGTCAACGATCCAAGTGAAGATCAGTGTGTCCCACACTTCCCTGTTCAGTATGGTAGCCACTGACCACATGTGACTTTTGAGCACTTGAGAAGTAGCTAGTCCGAATTGAAATGTGCTGTAAGTGTAAAATACACACTAGATTTCAAAAACTTAGTATGAAAAAGTAGAATACAACATTAATTTTTTTATTTTGGTTGCATTTGAAAAAAATAATAGTTTTGATACATTGGCTTAAAGAAAATTTATGATTATAATTAATTTCACCTGTGTCTTTTTTACTTTTTAAAATGTTGCTAGAAAATTTTAAATTACATATGTGTCTCACATTATATTTCTATTGGACAGTGCAAACTAGCCCGCAGGCAATATTTGACCTACAGCCTGTTTTTGTGTAGCTACGGTGTGAAAAACAGTTTTGCATTTTTAAAGAGTTGTAAAAAAAAAAAAAAGCCAAAGAAAAATGTGTGAAGTGTGTGACAAAGACCAAAAGTGGCCCACAAAGCCTGAAGTAGTTACTATCTGGTCCTTTACAGAATATTGCCAACCCCTCATATAGGGCATACTGAGCAAAGGGGACAGTAAAACAAGATGAGAGAGGAAGGCAAATGGTCTTGTGGACTTTGATAAAGTGTTTGTATTTCATTAAAAGAACAATGGGAAACTAAAGAAGGGTTTTATGTGGGAGAGTCACATGGTCAGACCCATATATTAAAATGAAACTGTGCATGTACAACACACACACACACACACACACACACACTAGTAACCTAT
>PVKY010002726.1:0-24311 GCA_004027775.1 Bradypus variegatus | reverse complement strand
TGAGTATCTGTGGAGAAGTCTCATAAATCTCCCATGTCCCACTTTCCCCATATGTTAAGAAGAATGGATAAATAAAAGGTATTCTAAATCTTCCTCTAGTTTTAGATTTATATTTTTCTCTGATAGATTTTTACTTAATGAGATAATATTTCCTGAGGTTCAACTAGAGAAACTTATCGTCTTTTCTGTGGAAAGTTATGCTCTGATATAAGAGACAGCTATTGGAAGTTGATTTTGTAATCCGTCACTTGTTTTCAAGTCTCAGAAAAACAATGCTCACACAATAAATTTCAGTAAGAAATAAATATCCTGAAATCACCTGGACAGACTTTAAAACTGTAAATAAGCCAATTGCTGACAAGATTATTTTGAGGAAGAGACATCAAAGCATGGGTTGTTAAGCACAGCAATGCAGAGAGGGAAAAAATGATTTCCCCTCAAAGCATCACAAATATCCAACACTTGTATACTGCTAAATGACAAATATGATAGGCAACAATGTTCAGTCATTAATAATATATTGTTTCCTGCAACCAAAAAAAAAAGAGAGAGAAATAATTACCATTTTATAAAGTTTAAAAAGTATTTTCACATGGCCTATAATCATATTCACTCCTACAACCACCCTCTGAGATTGAATGGCACAGACACAGTCATCTCTTTGTTGAAAATGAAGAAACTGAATCAGAGAGTAAGAAATTTTCCCAAGATCACAGAGTTGTGAGAGCTAGGGGGCTACAGACCCAAAAATTAAATTGATCAAGGGCAAGAGATGAGACAAAAGGTCAGAAACAGGATAAAATGCCCAAAATAGGAACAGGCATTTTCCTTGATCGATCTGTTTAAGTTTCCATAATACTATTTATACAGAAAATCTTCCCAGAGGCAACTCAGTTTAAATGTAATGCAGCAGTGGATTGAAGATATAAATGTGCCTTGGCATGTATGTTTGTGTGCTTCTGTCCATCTGGCTAGCTAGCTAGTAACACATGGGCAGATACACAAACTAATCACAAAACGTTTTTGTGGCAGTTTACAAATATGCATATAGAACAAAATATAAAAATAAATGAATATGGAATTGGAGGAGAGAGGGAAATAGTAGAAATAAGATGAAGAAAAAGATGCAGTACATGCATCTTTCCTTAGCTTTGATAAACATGAGCCACAGATTTGGCTCTAAGCTTCCCAGCAGTCCAGGTAAAGAGAGATACAACCTTAGTATCCATTGATGAAAGCAGATGAGTTTCTCAGCAAATGTACAGCAATTTTTGGTTCTGAGGCCTGAGAGTAATTACACTCTTGGGTTCTCATAAAGAGAACTCTGTATACTGTACAGATATTGACCCCTTGGCCCCTGGGGCAGCCAAGAAGACAGAATGAGCAGGATTTGATGGAAAACTGCATGTAAAAAAGCACTGCTTTGGGCAGCAATATTAACAGAGTAGAAAAGGGCAATTCATCAAGAATTGCCTGAAAGACTAAACCCTTCACTATAGTCCTACTTCCACCGGACAACTTCCTCATCTATAATTTAATCTCTTAGGTGATCCTACTCTCCAGGAAATGTCTGTAGAACTATAGCTGGTCACAGTTCTCATGCAAAGTTATTTTTCTACTGCAAAGTAATAAAATGACATTCCGGTTTAAAATCAGTTTTCTTAATGTGAAGCTGGCTCTGAGACCTTACAAAACCTCCCTTTTCTCTATCTGCCTATTATTTCTTCAAAGAACATCTCTGAACATTCTTTTTTTTTTTGCACCCTGTGTGTCCTCTGTCACCAACACTTCCTCAGATCTCAGATCTGGTTCTGGTTCTTGCCTTTTTGCCTGCTTCACCTGGATCTGATATTTAACATTGTCCCTCATTTTCTAGTCTGCCCTTGCTCAGGAATCTGTCTGTAGCTTCCCTTTTCTCCAGCCACAGTCCACAGCACCACCCACTTCCAGGCCAAGTTCTGTATCCCAGGATCACAGCCTAGACATAGACCCAGCCTTCCCACTCCTACTGCTGCCCATGCCTCCACTTGCTCCTTGCTCCAGAAGGAATTTAGTAACACTTGAGAATTTACACAGCATGAACTATTCCCCTGGTACTTGGTCAACATGGTTGAACTAATCACTAGTGTCTGCACTAGCTGATTCTGCACCAACTCCTGACCTTGTAGATCCTATCAGAAAATAAGCCAAGGTGATGCCCACACTGAAACTATCAGGTAGCCCTCAACCCATCATAGTAGTACAGAAGACACATCTGTGAGAAGCCTCAGAGAAGGATTTAAGCTAACCCAATGGAGCAGAGCCTGAGGTGAAAGTTGGTAGGAAGGAGTCACGAACAAGGTTCTGCAAATGGACAACAGCCAGAAACCAATGAGCAATCTTCAGATGTGTGCAGCATACGAAGTTCCTCACACACTGGTCTCTTCCACTGCCGAATTTCTAGGTAGCAATCACTGCCAGCAGCAGCATCTTTATAAGAATTTGGAGTGAAACAAAAGCTAATTATATTTTACATGATTTCCCAAAGCTCCTATAGACAGACAGAGCTTTATAATCATAGCTATCATTTCAGAGCCAATGTACACAGAGGTAATCTAAAATCTAGCCTGGATTTTCCATGATCAACATTTTGCCTACTAAATTGAAATAAAAGTACTGTAGATAGCAAACACCACAGCCATGTTCCCTTTCTTAGGAATGTTAGTTTAAATACTGTAAAGTAACCAAACAATATAGACCAAATACAGCAAATAAGTAGCATGCTTGCTGCCACTCTCCCCATTGTGATTTGCTCCTGGCAGTCTTTTCCACAGAGTTTTCATTAAGTCTCAGAATTCTCACCATCACCACATACCAGGGAGCCACTACCAATTCAACGGGATTGGCAAGAGTGGAAATGTATCGGCCATCCCTGTCCTAGCTATTGTACATCTTCTGCCTCAGAAGCTGGAAAATAACTTTCTTTCAACACGGAAGACTCAAAGTTCTCGTGATAGGTGATGGTACAAGTTTATCCAACTCTAAGTCAGGAGATCAAAGATATGGCTCTACGTATCATACCTCTATTTGAGAATATGGTGGCTAGAGATCACGATGTTTGTTCATAGCATACTCCAAGTATGGTCCCTAGACCAGCAGCATCAGCAGCATCCAAGAATTTGTTAGTGGTGTAGAATCGCAGACTCTACACTGACTTACTGAATTAGAATCTTCACTTAAACAGCATCCCTGGGTGATTCACATTAAAATTTGTCTTGAGGACACAAAACAAACAGTGTTTTTCTCTCACAATGCCCATGATTTTACATGCATGTAAAATTCAGCACTGTGGGTTTAGTGGCATGGCTCTTGGTCTAAATCCAATACTCGGATTATCTACTCTTTTACTTGAATATATATAGGGTTCACCTAAGTATCCATGGGCAAATTCAGTTTTCCAGTGATTACAAGAAATATACTACTTGAGTACACAATGGTCATTAAGAATTTTACTAACATCTTCCTATTTAATCAAAGAAACATTCCAGAGAAGTACTATTTTATAACAAAATATTAAGACATTTGCCTTACGGCATGGCTGGTAAAAAAATATAAGTAAAAAACAACCTGCATACCCAGTCTTCTGAATCCTTTCACCACACCATAAGGTATCTGCAACTACCCAGCGATAACAATGCTTATTTTTACAAAAATAACTAAATGCTTAAAACAACAAATACATAAAAAAAATTTTAAAAAATAGCAATTTTAATTAAAAAAATTATCAGTGAACTTTACTATTGCAGTGACAGATTAGCTACAATTGTCACTTCAGAAAACAAGCAGGCAACTTAGATGGAGCATCAGTTTATTGTGATCACTATATTTCAGTGTCTTGATTTTGTTACTGCATTGGAGTGATTAGTCTCAAAGGACCAGCTTAATTGCTGCTGGAAGCAGTGGAGACCTTTTCAGTGACCATGATCTAAGAAGTCAAATTCCTAGTGTTTGCATGACTAGAAAAATGAACTAATAATCAAAAGGTAGTTAAGAGATCAGAGGATTGGAACAAAGGAAGGTAGATAACAAAAACAGTATTTTGAGAGCTTCCCTTTCCTATAATGCAGGAACAAGGCCTTCCTTCAGACAAGTAACAACAAAATTGATTAAATGTTAGCTTTCTTAGTACAAAGTAATTCCAGCCTGCATCTTCTAAGAGAAATTGGGCACTCCCAAATATCCCCAGCCATATATTAATGGGAAGCCTTTGGCTATCCTACAATTGAAAGCCTTACCCAAATTGCATTGATTTCTAATAGAGGAGTCATCACAAGAAACAACTACCTTCTTTCCAAGTTTTGGAGACTTCTGTTTAGTCCTTCATATGACAAAATCTAGCCTTATATTTTATAATACCACATACATCTAATGAAGAGTTCACCAGGGGATTCATTATTCCATGACTAGATCTCTTAAAGCACTTCTTATAGCTAAGATAAGAACTATGTCATCTGTGCTTGTATGTCACCTTATGTAAGTTTAAACCATTAAAGGAACATTGTGAAGCTTCTCAGATAAAACAGGTGGCACTGGAATAGCTGGGAGGTGACAGAGGAGGGGTGTTGCTAGGGCATTTTAGTTTCCTAGGCTGCTTAAAGCAGATACTATGAAATGGTTCAGCTTAAACAATGGGAACTTAGCATACAAGCTTACAGTTTTGAGGCCATGAAAATTCCAAATGAAGGCATCATTAAGGTAATGCTTTCTTCCTGAAGACCAGCTGCCAATGATCCTTGGCTCCTCTACGACATGCCAAGAACCACAGCAAGGTCTGTTGGTCTCTCCTCTTCCAGGTTTTGTCAATTTCCATTTCTTGCATACTCTCTCTGTCTCTCTCTCCCTCTCTCTCTCTCTCTCCTCATTCTGTTTATAAAGGACTCTAGTAATAGGATTAAGTCTCATCTTGAATGAGGTGGGTCAGACCTTAACTGAAGTAGCCTTATCAAAAGATCCCACTTAAAATGAGTTTATACCCACAGGAATGGATTAATTTAAGAACATGCTTCTTTTAGGGTACATACAGTTCCAAACCACATTGGGTAAGAATTCTTCTTCTTGAATACATTCTCTAAAATGTCATAAAGAACAAGAGGGCTTTATTAATGAAGACATTACCCCAATAGTGACTCTGGCTGTTTCTGCTTATGGTCATATTAGTCTATAAATGCTCTTTATTTTTTAATATGTAAGAGCAAAAAAATAGGGTGATATCCTGAAGAATCCAAGTCAAACTTTTTCAAAACCTTGTTCAATATTGATAGCTCATTGTCTCATGCACTAGGAGCATCTATCTGTTCAGTCATAAATAAGGAAAGGCCAGTAACAAATGCAGTAGATTAGAAATGATTATGTGCAAAGTAGAGGATATCCAGTTTCTGATTCACTTGTGCATATTATGACTTTTATTTATCCACTGCAATAGTTCAATTAAATTACCTGAGAGCTAAAGACTTTAAACCCAAGAAAGTCTCACTTCAGCAACTGTCATAAATGCCTTAAGAAATAATGTCAAATAACATTATACAATCAACCGTTAATTATGCATGTTAACAGAGCCCAGGAATCAGGGATAACTGGCATTCACAAGTAATCCTCCAACTTTACTTTAACTAAGAATTAAAGCCTCTCCCATGATGAACCTCTTACCTGAATACCAAATACAAAAAAAAATTCACTGGTTAAATGACTAACTTCATTATTCCCTGACAACCTTTTGGTTGAAACGCAAAACAGTAATCAGCCAACCAAAGAAACAGATAAAAAGCACAGGGGCTAAATGAGTCACAAACTGGACAGTAAAATCCTGGGAGGTCTAGAGTTGCTTATATTAGTAAATGTGGCTATTTGGAGAAGTCTTTGCTTAAGACAGGCTTACAAACTACTAAACATTGGCAGATGTCATTCAGTGATCTCCCTACACAGTAAGCAAACCTGATGTACACTGCTAAAAGTTGTTATTTTGGAACCCCACCATTTATTTCACAAAGATGTTTGTAAAATGTTACCTCATTGTGTTTGTCTCACACTAACAAACTCTCTGTTTACAGAATGTTAATGGCACCAATAATGACAGGATGCCAGGTTAGCACTCCCTAGCAAGGACTCTGGCTAACTGTATACTTGATATAGATAAGTTCAGAAATAATTGTTATTTGACTTGGTTTTGAAATAAAGAGTATTACTGAAAAAAGAAAGCCTGCAAGAGCTATAAAAGCAGTATAAACTCTCATTGAAGACACTAAAGCATTAACATATTTGATTAAAATTAATTCCAAAGTATTCAAATTTTTGCATCCAACTAAACTCTTCAAAGCTCCCTACAGTGCAGATGTATACCAAGCCTGAGAGAGGACAAGTTAATCAGTTTGCCAAAGCTCAAAAAATGTATGAATGCTGGATCTCTGAAGTTGTGAATTAAAGCCAAGGGGATTATAATTGAACAAAAGATATAAGGGAGATTTGGGGGTTTCCTTAATATCTTTAAGAATAAAACAGTTAACCATCTCTTTACTACCTGCATAAAGAAAGGAGTTAGATGTCTTTTCCTATGAACCCTCCCCATCTCTCCAGTACAATTCATCTATACACCTAGAACTAGTAAACACGATTATCCACATATGGAATACCCAATTTTTCTGGTAATTCCATTGACAATCACTCATCCATATCTGTTATCTTCCTAACAATCTCTGAGCTTTATGTTTGCTCACCAGGCCAGGATTTGATTGCTCAAGGAAAAAAGTAATTATTAATAATTATTATTAAATAATCAAAATTAAAACTACACTGAAAGGTGATGCTACTGAAACAAATCATTTAAGCTTTAAACTACTGGACAATCAATCTACAGGATCAGAGGTTAGGCATTCTGAGATTCAGCTTCTTAAAGCCCAAAGGCAGAGGTTTTACTACTCTCCTAATGTTCCTTGAATTTATGTGGTGGGGTTGAGAGGGCTTCAGAGCTTATTTAGGAACACCACCAAGTGAAAAAAGAAGTGAATCAATTTCTTGTGCCGCTTTAACCTCCCATTCGAAGTGTACTGTGTGCTCACTAAGTGCGCGGCGCTGGAAGGTCTCCCAACCCTTCCAACGGGAATGGGGCCGCTTAACTTCTAAAAGGTTAGAAACTCAGGTGGTCACAGGGAGAGGGGCTGAGGTGGTGAAGCCGCCGCCTTGAGATCCAGCAGGCGTCTGTGCGGGCTCGCTGGCCCCACGCCCCAAAGGGCGCCCCCGGTGGGAAGCCCGCGCCCTGGTCCCCAACACCCGTCACTGCGGCCCGCACAAGCAGGCGGAGCCAACGCGGGAAGGATACGCTCCAGGTAGTAGGCGCCCTCGGCGGCCACCGTGTCTGCGGTCTCCTCGGCTGCAGTCAAACCTATTCCTAACGCTTCTTCCAGGGCCCGCAGGGGCGAGTCGGGCATCCCTTGCTGCGCCGCCATCGGCCGCGCTCCAAACCCCCGCCCCCTACAGGCCCATAGCAATCCCTAAGGGCAACCGCGAAGACGCTTCTAGACGGCTCCACGCAGCTCTCGCGAGAGTTCGGCGGCGCCTCACCATCCGGTATCATTTCGGGTTAGGGAAGCGCTGGCCCAGAGACCTCAGAGCTGACACACCCTTCAAGCTTCCCCGGTTACCAGGGCAACTTAGTTGCCTAGTTATCCCGAGAGCTGGGCACGCGGCTCCTGGAGTGGACGAGTCAAAGATGCAAGAAAATAACTGGCTTAAATTACATCTCTTACCGCCGCAGTTTAGTTTTCTTTCAGTCTGACCCTATCTTTTTTTTCTCACTTCATTCTCTTCCCTAAATTGCCTTGTTCAAGGTTTTTACGTGTCCTTTGTCATTCCCGGGACTTTAGATGTTTGTAGAGTCCCAGTTGTCCCCAGGGAAAACTCCAAAAATGAGAAAGAATATCAGTGCCTGAAGGGGGAAAAAAAAGAAAAGTTCTAGAAGTCATCACTGAGACACTGACCCAGGACAGCTACGAACTGTCTCCCCAGACGCTTAGCAATAAGAAACTAGGGGTGGTCACCTTAGGCAATTTCATTCTTGGGCTCCTATAACTCATTTATCTGAACATCTGTTTTGGCTTTTGTTTTACACTCTGGGACTTGGAATAATATTTGTGGGGTTGATTCTTGTCAAGGAAAGCCAATTTCATAAGAATTATGAAGTACAGACAGCCCTAACATATCAGTAATAGATGATATTTGCCCATTCATATGTAGTCCTTTTGACAGGGTCTTCCTTGGGTTTGTAATTGTGATGTATCAGAAACATCTGCACGTCCCTTTTACTTGCAAATTCTTTTCCTCTTATACATTTCTTGATGAAAACTGAATGTCAAACATTTATTCATTATAAAATCTCCCATTTATTCCCAAAATTCATGGTAAGAGTTTTAACTGTGAGCTGAAGAGGTGATTGAGAGCATGAGGACGGCCAGAGAGAATGCATTGGATCCGGTAAATAAAATCTACGGAGGCAGCCAAGATAAGCCCCATGGCAAGTTTCTATTTTTTGTAAATGCCCCACTAGCCAAATAAATAAATAAATAAATTTAATACAGCCAGCTCTTTATCCATTATCTCCAGCTAATTTCCTCCTTCCTAAACCAACTAACATCCTCATTCCTAAGCAGCCACCTGCTCCACACTTTGTAAGGCCTCATCTAAGTAAAAGGAAACAATGTCAAGGGACACAATGTTTCCTCACTTGCTTCAGCATTTGCCACATGATGAGCTTCTCCTTTCCACCCTCTGGGTGAAGTTCCCTCCTACTTTCTGAATCAGATGCTACCATATTCATGAATCACTCAATAAAGCTGTGAGATCCTAAATTGCATGACAACTTTTTCTTTTAACAAAAGCCTGGCTCCATCATTTACTAGCTATGTAACCTTGGCAAGCTATTTAATGCTTGTAGGCCTCAGTTTTCCTCATTTGTGAAAGGGGAATAATATTACTTACCTTAAAGTGTTGTTGAAAGGGTTAAAACAACATAAAGCATTGAGAACGTACCAAGCACATAGTATGTACTAGGAAATGTTAGCTATTATTACTATTGAATTTAATTTTTTTGGTTTTGTTTTGATTTTTAGAATAATCAGAGATCACAATGAGAAAATAGTTGGAGAAGTTGTTCCTGGCTTTTATTCTTTTACTAACTTACTCTGGGTGCTTGACTTCTCACATCAAACATATTCTGTGTGCTCACAGGAGAGGAACTCCAAAATGAAGGAATCCACTGCTCTTACAGCAAGCAGTAAGCAAGCTTGCTGTAGTCCAGAGGGAAGTGGGACCTTAACCCTTAAGGCTGCTTCCTGCAAACACTGCCCTGAGTTACGGTCTGGGTACAGAGCCGTCAAGTTTGTGTGCTTGGCACACCCAGCAAGATGCTCAGGAGCCCAAGAGAATTTTGGAGGATGGTGTCTCTGAACAATTAATGTTTATTTTGATTTTTTTGTCTGTTACAATGGCACATCCATTTCTTAGTTTTAGACACGATATGACATGTTTTACAGATATTTGAATCCTGCCTCTTCCTGACCTTAAGTAATTATCCAAAGCTCCCTGAGCCTTAGTTTCCTCTTATCTAAAGTGGAGATTTTATACCTAACTTTCTAGAATATAAAGAGCAAATGAAGTCTGTAAAAACAGCTATGACCGTGTCCAGTATATCAAATGGCTTCAAAACCTGTGTCAATAAAATTTACTTTAAAATATTGAGTGAATATTATCTACTTAAAATATTCAGTGGACATTATATTAATAAGGAACTTACACATATTGGAACATTTTTAAGATAAAACTTTAGTTTATGGAAAGATTTAGCACCCCGAAAAGGGACAATTTTTAAATTGTCATTTAAAAATGAGTAAATTATACCCAGTATCCACTGCTTAAGAGAGAGACATGGGTGATACATTTGGGGAAAGAGTGCTGTCGAAAGAGCTCAAAAAAAAAAAAGGTTATGACTAAAAGTATTCAAGGTATCAATAAGTTGTACTCCTCCTAAATAATTATGGATGTCTCAGTTTATAAGGGTTCCATATAACCAAAGTTTTAAGTCAGAGTTACCAATATGATTATTTCCATTTCATGGATTTTAAATTTAAAAGTCACCAAGATATTTGTGGATCAACCACAATTTGAACATATTTCACAGGGACTTAAACGGTAGTGCTTTTAGAAATTTAAATTAGAAGCACCTTTAATATTTTATTTTGTGTACTTTTTGGCTGTTAGAATGGGTTAGCCATATTTTAAAAACCAGTGAAATAAATTAAAATAGAATAACATATATATGGAACCAATAATTGCTTTCAGGCAAAAATCAGGATGCTATCTTTTTTGGTGGTTAAAACTAGTGCAAAGAACAAAGTTAAAATAATCTGTTCACATTGGAATTTTTGTTCTGTTAACTGCTGTCATAATTAAAAAGGGGTATGAAAACCTTATCGAGAGAAAATAAGATCTCAGATCACAGTAGTGGTTTGAGTTATAATGCATTTTCAACCTATAGTCCTTCCTTTTTAAATATTTTACAGCCTTCCTTGAAGTGAAAAAAAAAGTAAGTGCTTTAACATTTTGATGAATGAACAGTAAGCTGACTACTTTCCCTTTGAATATGTTCCTGAAAGAGGTAAATAAAGAAAACCAATGTAGACAGTAAAAATGAAGCAACCACCACAAAGGACAACAGATTTTATCTCCTCTCAGACTAAACGCTCCATTTTTGTAAAAGTGGAATTGTTTTTAAAAGCAAAACCAGAAAGGAATCTGACAATGCATTTAAGTATTTGTAGTTTCAAAGCAGAAAATACTCATTTGCAAAGATCTAGTAAAGTACCATTCAATTTTCAGAAGTCATGACTGTTCATTTGGTATCCATATAGTCCAAGCTATTTACTGATGCATCTTTTTTGTTTAAGTAGTTATCTTTTTTTTTTCAAACTTCCCAATTAATGGTAGTCATATTTAAAATTTCTGAATTCATGGGTGCAGCAATAATTTACTGTGGTAAATAATTGTCATTTTCAACCATCCAGTTTATATTTTCTCTTCTTTCATTACTAGCCATTTGAAAATCCTTGCTTGCCATGTTCCTAGCCTATGTGGTTCAAACAGGATCAAACTTCTGACTCTAGTGAGGAAAACATGCTCCACACTTAATCCAGTAAACACTTCCCATTTTTTTTTGGCTATGGTGATCAGTTCTAAGTAGGCATGTGACATAAAGGGGCCAATGAGATTCAGTGAGAACTTGGGGGGAATTATGGGAAAGAGACTCTGTCCCTTGGGACTTCTATTCTGGAGTTGCTACAGCCACCATGCTCTATGAAGGAAATTTCTGTCTCAGAACTGAATTAACACAGATGAACTGGGTGGAAGAAAGAAAGGAAATGAATCCAGATAAAATCACGGAATCCAGATGAAATCACTTCAACCTCTAGTGTATGCACACATTTCCTTGCTCTGTCAGCTGAGAAAGTGTAGAAGCAATGGCATTCCTGTAGCAATCAGCACACGCAGAGTCTACATCTTGGTTTCTAATACCACTCTCCATTAAAAGGAACAAGGGCTCCTTGGAGAAATGGCTGATTCTCAGACTGGGCCTGGAATACACAAGTAACCCCTGGTCCTGTGATTATGACCCCACTGGAAATAGGATCTTTGAAGGTGTTATTGGTTAAGATGAGGTGTCTTAGTTAAGATGAGTTTGCCAGGGTTTCTGTTAAAAGAAGTATCACAGACCAGCAGGAATTTATTTTCCCACAGTTTTGGAGGCTAGAATTCCAAAATGAAGATGCCAGCAGGGCCACGCTTCTGCTGGTGCTGGCTTGCTGGTAATCCTTGATATAACCCAATCTCTGCCTCTATCACATGGCATTTCTCTCTGTCTCTGTGTCAGTCATCTGTCTCTGTCCAAATTTCCTCTCTCTATAAGGACACTGGTCATACTGGATTAGGAACCACCTAAGCCACTTTCCATCTTGTGAAAAATAACATGGAAAATCCTTCTGGAAATCTATCTTCCTACATAAGTTTATGACCATGGCCACCACCAGCCCAAGCATTCCAGGCCACTGCTGCACTCCACTACCCCTGGACTGTAGTGTCACCACTCACAAGCATGCAACCACTTCTTAGGGAGGAGAAAAGGGCACAAGATAGATCCCTAAAGTAAGAGCAGTTGGTTTTATGTTCTAAGAAGGAACAGGTTGGCTTCTTTGCTGTGTTTCCAATGCTGAGGATAAAAATGTTGATAGCTTACACTTAATGTACTTTATCTGGAATATCTCAATTAATCCCACAACAATACTTTGAGGCAATTACTGAGGTGGGGGAGTAAGGAAAATGAGGTACAGAGAGAATAAGTAACTTGTCCAAACTCCCTCACCTAGATAGTGCTGACAGATGAAATCTTCACCCCTGGGAGCAGTGATTGTCTGTCAAACCGAAGAAATAGCCTGGTGTTGAGGGTCATTGAAACCCCCCCTTCCCCCTTCTCTCATTCTATCTTCGTGCAGCCTTTCCTCTTACATTTAGTCTGTGCTTGAAGTCATGAAAACCCTTCTCTTGGAGTTAGCTTGGTCATTTAGGGTCATGATGTTCTGTCACATCAACCTACACTAAATTTTAAATGCCTAAAATTGTTAGAGAGTGATAAATCAGTCTTCCTCCCTCTAACCAATTAATTCTTCTCTTCAGAAAAAAAAGCAAAACACTTCTGCAGTGTGTTTTAGTATGAAGTGTGTATAGTATCTACCATTTGTGTAAAACACAAAAAATGACAATAGGGTGGGGGGGTGAGAAGACACATTGTGGATTAAGAATAAAACAAAGACTAATGAGGCAAAGAAAATAGCCAAATGATTAAAACAGGAGAAGTGGATTCTATAAAATATTATAGTATGCAATTATATAAAATACATTTTAAAAATAAATTTAAAAATCTACTTCTCAAAGTATAATGCTCAGACCAGCAACATCAGCATCACTCGGGAACTTGTTAGAAATGCAAATTCTAGGGCCCAACACAGATTTGCTGAATCAGAATCTCTGGGGCAGGGCCCAGTAATGTGTGTTTTAACAAGATTTCCAGATAATTCTGATGCCCAATGATGTTTGAGAACCATATTTTCCCTACTAGTTTTACAGCATGTGTCTTTAAGATGCATCTGGATGTAAAGGATGTAAAAATAAAATGCCAGTAAACAAATGTTCTGTACAGGGCTTTTGAGAGAGTAACAGATATTAATGTTGACTCTGACCACACATTCAGTATCGAAGGGTACCTGGTTGACACTACTCAGACTTTGATCACTAGATAATCCAGCCTATTTTCTACTTCCTTTATCACAAAAGCTGTTCCCAGCAGATTACTCTGCCAATTGTTACTTTAATTGCCACCCAAAAGGAGTCAGATGACATTGCCTACACAGTGAGACAATAACGTTTACTCCACCTCCAAAATGGTTATTATGTACAGTGTCCTGGGGAGAATATACCCATAGAGATACTGTACTGGTATAAGTTATTATACCGGTATTATAAGTTATTACTACTATCATTTAGTTGGAAATGTATACATTTATTATACATGTATTACATTTAGTTAATAATTGTAGAGAATTCAGAAAATAAATCAATTGCCCAAACCATCATTAATTGAAATAAACCAGTCAAGAAATAAATCAGTATTATGTCAGAAATAATGTCAACACTTTTCTTGGTTGATAAATTTTCCTTTTGACACAGCCATCATTATTGTACTATGAAATTTCTATTTTTAATGTGAAAATAAAACTTTTTCTTTCTCATCCATCTCATCTATCATCTGTTGAGGATACAAAATTCTTCTTTACCTCTTCTTTTCATCCACTTCTACATGCATTTTCTTGGTGCTAAGTGAAACAATTAAAAGTTTGACATTGAGTTCTCAATATTTAAAAGCTTCTTATAAATTGTATAAACACCCTAGTTACCTTGCATATGAAAGATTTTGCACTGAAGCTGCCGAAAACTATTGAAAGGGCACAGCACCAGACTTCAAAGTGACCTTGTAATGTGACCTCCCTCAATCACCTCTCTCTGTCACCTTGTAATAAGACCAGGATATTTTCTGCTAAGGTTGTAGAATCATTACAACTACAGCACACGATATAATCAATCTGTATCTTTTTTATAAGAAATAAAATTTTTTGACTCAAAAGAGAAAATCTCTCTCATTTAAATTAACTTTACACCAAAAACAGATTAAATCAAAAGTATAACATTTTCCTATTTGTAATTGACCTTTACTTAATGAATCACGTTAGATCCTCCTTATATATTTGAAATAATGAGTTTTGAAAAGAAGAGGATAGAAATAAAACTGATAGTGAGACTAAAAATAAAAGATAGAGTTAACCCTTGCCAATGTGAAACTGTTAATTTTTTATAAATTTTGGAATATGTATAGTCTTTAAAATAGGAAATTTGTTAAAAAAAAACTGAGAAAGGAAACCAGGAAACATTAGAGGACATTTCAAAAAGCTAAGTATTATAAAACCCCAGCTATCTAGAATTCACTGAATAATTTATTTTAGGTAGGATTGACAGGCATCTGAGGTTTTACCTCTGAAAGTTAAAAAAGCAAAATTTTTGTATGTGAATATTTCTAAAATGTATTACACCTTTCTCTAAATTCTTAATCTTGGTAAGAATTTAAGTGTCACCCAGATAACAGAGCGTCACTATTATGAACACCTGCTATTTCACTATACATAAATCCAAGGTATGTAAGGCTATTTGGTCCATCTTTAAATGTCTCTAGACTCTGTAGTTAATGATCATATAGCTGCTTTCAATAATTACATGGTCCCCTCTGTTGTAGATACACTGCTCCTTCTTACTTCTGGGTGCATATCATTGTCTGTATGCATGCATAGCTTGCATACAGTATATTTTTGTTGTTTCTAATCTGTGGAAGGCATATTGTAATTGTGTGCAAATTAGTAGTAAATATTTGGAAACAGACCAAGTCAAACAAGGTGCCACTAAGCTAGGTGGTATTTCCTTGGAAGGAGTCTTTTTTGCCTACTTCTTGGTGGTAATTTCTATTCAGGGTAGGTAATATTGCTTGCCAAATTTGCTGATTTCCAAATAGACAAAATGTTATCATTTGAGTAGAATGCAATTAACACCAGGAAAATAACATATTTAAATTCAATAGACCAATTTCTATAACAAGAAAAGCATTTAATTTAAAGAATGAATTATACCAATGCTTTTAAAGGCACTTACGATTAAAAAAACACAAAGTAAGAAAATCTAATTTAAATAAGTTATAGTTTGTGCATTTTCTATTATGAGAGATAAAAAGGAAACAAAAAAATTGGGTCCAAGATGACTAGAAAAATAGGGACAGAAATTAATTGAAAAATAGGGATGGGAGGGATGGGATGTTTTACTTTAATTTTTATTCTTATTTTTATTTTTTCCAGAGTAATGAAAGTTCAAAAATTGATTATGGTGATGAAGCACAACTATACGATGGTACTGTGAACAATTGACTGTACACTATGGATGATTATATGGTATGTGAATATATCTCAATAAAACTGAAAAAAAAAACTGGGTCCAGTAAATTTTTTATACACCATGATTTAAAACCTCAGAGTTTTAAATCAATTCTGAGGTTTTAAAAGTGCTTTAGACTTGGAAACTTTAAAGATGAGTCCCCCCACACTTTTCCTTTGTAGATGATAGTCTGGGGCATAGATCAATACACAAGTTTATGAGGGAGCAAAGAAAACCAGAAGCCAATTTACCTCATACCTAATTTTTTCTGTTCACACTAATGTATTTTTTCATGACAACAGAATAATCCTAATTTATGTTAACTATCAATTCCTGCACAAATTATCCCACTCCCCCCTCCAAAAAAAAAACCTGTTGATCAAGCAGAGCTGAGTGCATTTCATATCAGCAGGGGAGAATAACATCTTAACAATCTTAGTAATATCTTTGGTAGCACTATTTAGACAATTTTGGTGTCTTGGCTCAAATAGTTCAAGGCAGATCTTTCAAAGTGGGGAACTAGTTGGAATTGGACACAGTTAATGTTCTAATAGTTTAGGATTAGAAAAGTTAATGGATTAAAGGAAGTCTTGATGAACTACTTGATGTCCTTATAGGAAAGCTGTTTGTTCAGGTGAGCAAACTGATGTTCTGATTAAATAGCTATTTGCTCAGGTGAGCAAACTGTTTACCCAGAAAACCCACTTTTTGAAGCAAATAGCAAAGATGTTTATTGGTTTGGAGTTGGAGTTAAAATTTCCTGGATCAAAGTAAAGTAATGTTGACACAGATAGTCTCAGATTCTTTTCTGAGGTTTGATCTGACCTCCAGAATATGACTTAATCAGTAAGCATCTCATTTTTTCTCATTAGCAAATTGGAGCCAAGTTTATTACTAAGTAATCACAAGCAAAACACCCTGAACCCTTTATCCATCATCTGCTGCCACAATAACGTGGCCTTGCAAACTCCAACACCCTGAAGAAAACAATAAGTCTTGTCTTGCTTATGCATATGTGAGTCAGCCGTGGTTCCTCTGATATAAGCTAGGCTCTTGACTCTGAACTCTGGGTTAAATAGAGGTATTTTCCATGTCTTTTATATTCCTTAAACATGAGGCTACACAACACATTTTCTCTTGGCAAAAGGCAAGAATACAAGAAGACAAATTCAAACACTCAAGTACATGTCAGGCCTTTGCACAAGTCAACTCTACTAACATTGACTAAAGGAAAATCAAGTCCAAAAACCTACCCAAGATAAAGCCCTAAAAGTCAAGCCCGAAAATGCACCCAATAACTCAATCTAACAAATATTTTTGAAGAAACGTCCTTAAATTTAGCCTTCAACCAGGTTCAGTCAGATATTTGAGAAGATTGCCTAAGGACATATGGTTTGGCAAATTAGCAAGCTTTTGTGTAGGCATAGAAAAGTACTCAAATATGATTAGCATAGTTTTTCCCCCACATCATTCACTGTACCATTTCCACAAATCAGTTTCTGGTGCTTTAGAAGTAGAATCTAATGAAAAGTATGGCATTAGCCCAATCAAGGAAAATAGAAAATACTGATTTCATGTGAGGTTGTTTCTATGTTAAATCACTTATATTTACCCAATAAATCTATCAGTTTATAATGAATATATAAGAATCTTACAGCATTTATACAGCTACCTATGAGATAAAATAGCTCTGGTGCACCCTAGATTAGTCTAGTAGCCCAAAAAGAGCTATCCCAGTTCAAGTTATATGTTTCCTTCATTCTTTCTAAGCTCTCAATTGCTATTATAAAACCACAGCATCCTTTTCCTCCATGAGTATACACTACATTTTTGGCATAACTGTCTACAACAAAACTAAATAATTAAAGGGAAAATTTTAAGCTACAAGAACAGCTATTTCAAATCCACATTAGAGTAACTAATAATTCAAGTCAAAATTATCAATGCACAATTATAGTTTAAATGTAACTTTTAAAGAAGGCAATCCTGAAATCTTTTTAGCCATAAGTCTAAAATGGCAGTCCCAAAAGAATGAGACTGTCAAATTATTGTATCCACAGTTTGCATATAGTCAATACACATTACTAACATAAATCATGACCTTATGGTAGAGCAATTGTTTTGTCTTTAACGATAATGGCAATAATTTACTAATCCTACTCATTGACAAAATTATAAGGATAGAAAAGTAAACAGTATGGATGAGATAATCTTGTCTTAAGAAAATAACTATTATCAAACTAAATTTTAATTCTAAAATGTTCAACAGAAGTCATTTGCTCTACACAGCAATAACAGCAATATTTTCATATTATACCAGAAATTTCTACAAACACTTATAAAAATTATTCATATTGAAACTAAATACACGGGTGCGGGCACCAGAGGCATCGGCGGCCATGGCTCCTAATGTGCCAGCGGCCTAACCGGCTGGAGAGAGCCTTAAAGGCATTCGGGCCGTGCTGCTGGGGCCGCCGGGGGCTGGCAAGGGTACTCAGGCACCCAAATTGGCCAAAAACTTCTGTGTCTGCCATCTGGCTACTGGGGACATGCTGAGGGCCATGGTGGCTTCTGGCTCAGAGCTGGAGAAAAAGCTGAAGGCAACAATGGATGCTGGGAAACTGGTGATGTTTCCCAGGTGTCCGGTCAAGAAAGCACTGGCCTAAGCATTACTGCAAGGACATTTGTGATTGGTTAATAAACCAGACAGCTGGTTTATTAAATCATCAGTCAGTTGATTGCATTTGTGGCTGATTACATCAAGGAAGGGATTGTCTTTGGCAATCAGAGAGTTCAGTCAGCTGAATTTAATTCAATCAGTTGAAGACTTTTAAAGGAGAAGAGAGAGAACTTTCACTTCTTCAGCCAGCCAGTCTCTCCTGGGGAATTCATTGAAGACCTTCGTCAGAGTTGCCAGCTTACTGCTCGCCCTACAGAATTTGGACATGTGCATTCTGTCCTGTGGAATTTGGACTAGTACATCCCCACAGTTGCATGAGACACTTTTATAAAATCTCATATTTACAGATACCTCCTGTTGATTCTGTCTCCCTAGAGAACACTGACTAATACACCACATTAGTGTTTTTTTAAACATCTTTTGTGGATATGTATTAGAGACAGGGGGAGTGAGCTGACTGTTGTGATGAAAGTGATATTTCCTAAATCTATGACAAAGTTAGTAGAGTTAATAAACGAGGTCAGCAAAGTGGCAGGATACAAGATCATTATGCAAAAATCAGTAGTGTTTCTATACACTAGTAGTGAGCAATCTGAGGAGGAAATCACAGAAAAGATTCCATTTACAGTAGCATCTAAAAGAATCAAATATCTAGGAATAAATTTAACCAAGGATGTTGAAAGGACGTGTATTCAGAAAACTACAATACATGGTGTGCCGGTTTGAATGTATTATGTCCCTCAAGATACCATTATCTTTGATGTAACCTTGTGGGGCAAATTGATTGGTCTTTTTGATTAGGGTGTGACCTTTTGATTGGATTTCCATGGAGATGTGACCCACCAGACTGTGGGTGATCACTTTGGTTGGATAACTTCCATGGAGGTGTTATCCCTCCCATTCAGGGTGGGTCTAGATTAAATCACTGGAGCCATATAAATGAGCTGACAAACACAAGGAACTCATTGCAGCTGTGAGTGATATTTTGAAGAGCAACTGAGAGTGACATTTTGAAGAGGAGCTATGGCCAAGAGGGACACTTTGAAGAATGCACAGGAACTGAGAGAGGCACTGCAGATGAGACACAGTTTGAAGATGGCTGTTGAAAGCAGACTTTTGCTCCTGAGAAGCTAAGAGAAGAAAAACTCCCCAAGAGCAACTAAGAGTGACATTTTTGAGGAACTGCAGCCTAGAGAGGAATATCCTGGGAGAACGCCATTTTGAAACCAGAGCTTTGGAGCAGATGCCAGCCACATGCCTTTCCAGCTAACAGAGGTTTTCCGGACGCCGTTGGCCATCCTACAGTGAAGGTACCTGATTGCTGATGTGTTTACCTTGGACACTTTATGGCCTTAAGACTGTAACCGTGTAACCAAATAAACCCCTTTTTATAAAAGCCAATCCATCTCTGGTGTTTTGCATTCCAGCAGCATTAGCAAATTAGAACACATGGCTAAAAGAAATCAAAGAAGACCTAAATGAATGGAAAGACATTCAGTGTTCATGGATTGGAAGACTAAATATCGTTAAGATGTCAGTTCTACCCCAACTGATTTACAGATTCATTGTAATCCCAATCAGAATTCCAACAGCCTACTTTACAGAAATGGGAAAAGCCAACTGCCAAATTTACTTGGAAGGGAAAGGGGCCCTGAATAGCCAAAAACATCTTGAAAAAGAACAAAGTTGGCAGACTCGTACTTCCTGGCTTTAAAACATATTACAAAACTACGGTGGTTAAAACAGCATAGTACCAGTATAAAGCTTGACATGTTGATCAATGTAATTGAATTGAGAGTTCAGAAATAGACCTGCACTTTTATGGTCAATTAAATTTTTGAAAAAGCTGCCAAGTCCATTCAACTGGAACAGAAACGTCTCTTCAACAAATGTTCTGGGAGAACTGGATGTCCATATCCAAAAGAATGAAAGAGGACCCCTGTCTTACACTTTATACAGAATAAACCCAAAATGGATCAAAGACCTAAATATAAGGTCCAGGACCACAAAACTCCTAGAAGAAAATGTAGGGAAACACCTTCAAGATCTTGTGGTAGGCAGTGGTTTCTTAGACTTTATACCCAAAGCACAGGCAATGAAAGAAAAAAATAGATAAATGGGACTACTTCAAAACTGAATACTTTTGTGCTGCAAAAGACTCTGTAAAAAAGGTGAAAAGTCAGCCTACTCAATGGGAGAAAATATTTGGAAACCAGATATCCAATAAGGGTTTAATATCCAGAATATATAAAGAAATCCTATAACTCAACCATAAAAAAACAGACGACCCAATTTTTAAAATATGCAGAAAGCTTGAATAGACATTTTTCCAAAGAAGAAAGACAAATGCTAAAAAGCACACAAAAAGATGCTCGAGATCACTAGGCTATTAGGGGAATGCAAATTAAAATGACAGTGAGATATTTCACACCTACTAGACCAGCCACTATTAAACAGAAAACTATAAGCATTGCAGAGGATGTGAAGAAACAGGAAAAATTATTCAGTACTGATGGGAATGTGAAATGGTACAGCCACTGTGGAAGACAGTTTGGCAGATCTTCAGGAAACTAATTATAGAACTGCCAAATGATCTGGCAGTCCTGCTACTAGGTAGCAGAACTGAAAGCAGGGATGCAAACAGACATTTGCACACCAATGTTCTTAATGACATTATTCGCAGTTGCCAAAGATGGGGACAACCCAAGTTTCCATCAACAAAGGAATGGATAAACAAAACATGATAGGTACATGTGATGGGATATTATTCAGCCATAAGAAGGAATGAAGTACAGGTGCATGCAACAACATGGATGAACTATGAGGACATTATGTTGAGTAAAATAAGCCAGACACAAAAAGAGAAATATAGTATGATCTCACTAATATGAACTAAATATAATGAACAAACTCATGGAGTTAATATCTAGAATATAGGTTACCAGAAGAAAGAATGAGGGTAGAGAATGAGGGGCTGATGCTTAATTTGTGCAGAATTTTTAATAAGGTTGATTGTAAATGTTTGGAAATGGATAGAGGTGATGGTAGCACATTATTGTGAATGTAATTAACAGTGCTGAATCGTTTGGTTTTGAGTGTGGTTGAAAGGGAAAGTTTAGGATCGTGTATGTCACTAAAAGGAAAACTAGAGGATGAAATGTGGGACTATATAACATAGTGAACCCTGTTGTGGACGATGAAGATGTTTAATAGAACAAATATAAGAACATTCTTCCATGAACTAGAACAAATGTATATTACTATTACAAGGTGTTAATAAAAGGGTGGTATATGGGAAAAAATATGCATAATACAAAATGTGGACTATAGTTTACTGTAATATTTTTATATTCTTCCATTAGTTGTAACAATGAGTGTCAATAATAGTGGGGTATAAGAGGTATGAGATTTTTCTTTTTGAAGCACTGAAAATATTCTAAATTGATTGTGGGGATGAAAGTACCACTTTGTGGTTATACTGAGAGCCACTGATGTACGTGTTGGATGGACTGTATGATGTATGAATAAACTGCTTTTGAAAAAATGAATAGAAAATAAAATGTAATGTTTCCTATTTGGAGGATAAAAAAAAAAGTAAATACACAGAAATGTGATCTCACTACAACTTTCCACTCTCTCCATATTCACTATTAGGTTTTAATAGCTTGTGCAATATTTCTCTAAAAGTTTAATAATGATAATAAGTGGTTCACTCATTTTTAAATGGGCAATTCCTTTATGCTGAGTGAGATACAAAGTTTAAAAAAAACTCATTTTGGGAGTAATTGGAGTTTTACTGGAAAAGTGAACAAGTATGTTTCATGCAAGCATAGCATGAGTTCACTAAATATAACCAAGATTCTCTGCTAGGCACTGGAAGCTGGGTCGTGATGAGTAAGACACAATTGTTGCCCAATAGCCATCTAATGGAATGATAAACAATTAAAATACATAGATAGCTGAAAAAGATGCATAGAGGTACAAATCAAATAATATGGGTATTTTAGAGCATAACATTATTAGGCATCATGAAGGATCTACTTTTTTTATCTCAATAAAGTTGTTTTAAAAGAACAACTATGAGATCATGGAAGCTTTTCTACAGATAAGCAATAAATTTTGTTATTTGAACTGCCTTATTATTTTTTTAATATTCATTTTATTGAGATACATTCAGATACCATGCAGTCATACAAAACAAATCGTACATTCGATTGTTCACAGTACCATTACATAGTTGTACATTCATCACCTAAATCAATCCCTGACACCTTCATTACCATACACACAAAAATAACAACAATAATAATTAAAGTGAAAAAGAGCAATTAAAGCAAAAAAGAACACTGGGTGCCTTTGTTTGTTTGTTTGTTTTCCTTCCCCCATTTTTCTACTCATCCATCCATAAACTAGACAAAGGAGAGTGTGGTCCTTATGGCTTTCCCAATCCCACTGTCACCCCTCATAAGCTACATTTTTATACAATCGTCTCCAAGATTCATGGGTTCTGGGTATCAGTTTGATAGTTTCAAGTTTCTACTGCCAGCTACCCCAATACATTAGAACCTAAAAAGGGTTGTCTATATTGTACGTAAGAGTGCCCACCAGAGTGACCTCTCAGCTAATTTTGGAATCTCTTTGCCACTGAAGCTTATTTCATTTCCATTCACATCCCTCTTTTGGTCAAGAAGATGTTCTCCATCCCACGATGCCAGGTCTGCATTCCTTCCCAGAATCATATTCCACATTGCCAGGGAGACTCACTCCCCTGGGTGCCTGATCCCACGTAGTGGGGTGGGCAGTGATTGTACCTGCCAAGTTGGCTTAGGTAGAGAGAGAGAGCCACATCTGAGCAACAAAGAGGCATTTGGGAGGAGGATCTTAGGCACAATTATAAGGAGGCCTAGCCTCTCCTTTGCAGCAACAGTCTTCCCAAGGGCAAGTCCTCTGTAGAGGGCTCAGACCATCAAACCACCAGTCCCCTATGTCTGTGAGCACATTACCAACCATCGAGGTGGGGCAGGCCAATACCCCTGTATTCTCCACCAGCTCCTCAAGAGGGTTCTGCATATATTTTCCCTTTTTTTTTTTTTTAGTTAACTCTTTTCTTTTTTAAACCAACTGTATAAAAAATAAAAAATTTTAAAAAATCATACAAGAACATTTCAAACAGACCATAACAAGGAAGTAAGAAAAAGACAACTAACCTAAGATAACTACTTTACTTCCAACATGTTCCTACTCTATTCCAAGAAAGTAACCTAATATAGCAACATTGCTGTGAACTTGTTCCTACTATATACATCAGAAATTAACAGACCATAGTCATTCCTGGGCATTCGCAGAATGTTAAATTTACCCACAATAGCTTATCTGTTCTTATTGGATTATCCTTCCCCTTTCCTTAATTGCTCTCTATTGCCAGTTCCCCTATATTCTGCATTGCAAACCATTTGTTTCACATTTTTCAAAGTTCACATTAGTGGTAGCACATAATATTTCTCTTTTTGTGCCTGGCTTATTTCACTGAGCATTATGTCTTCAAGGTTCACCCATGTTGTCATATGTTTCACGACATTATTCCTTCTTACTGCCATGTAGTATTCCATCGTGTGTCCATACCACATTTTATTTATCCACTCATCTGTTGAAGGATATTTGGGTTGTTTCCATCTCTTGGCAATTGTGAATAATGCTGCTATGAACATTGGCATGCAGATATCTGTTCATGTCACTGCTTTTAGATCTTCTGGGTATATACCAAGAAGAGCAATTGCTGGATTGAAGGGTAACTATATATCTAGTTTTCTAAGGAATTGCCAAACTGAATTCCAGAGTGGCTGAACCATTATACAGTCCCACCAACAATGAATAAGAGTTCCAATTTCTCCACATCCCCTCCAGCATTTGTAGTTTCCTGTTTGTTTAATGGCAGCCATTCTAATTGGTGTGAGATGGTATCTCATTGTGGTTTTAATTTGCATCTCTCTAATAGCTAGTGAAGCTGAACATTTTTTCATGTGTTTCT
>PVKY010002725.1:0-24306 GCA_004027775.1 Bradypus variegatus | reverse complement strand
CACAGTGGGCCAGGGGTTGGGCTGGCCCAGTGCCCTGTGGCTGTATGGCCAAGCCCAGACCCTGGTTGCCCCATCGCAGACCCTGGAGCTCAAGTGGGGGTGGAGCCGCCATCCTCCCAGGGCTGGGTTCCGGCAGCCTCCTCCTCCCAGCTGCCCATCAGCTGTTTTCATGTCCAGGCAACAGAAGCCTTCCTGCCAGGAAATTCCCAGAGTTCCTGTACAGTGAAGTCAGACTATGGCCATCCTGGGATACAAAGCTGGGTGCCTTGGGGAGAGCACTCTGGGCCCTGGGCCAGGTTTGTCAAAGATGCACAGGCAGCTGGAGACCAGGAGAGCCAGCCAGGGAGGGGGGAGGCCAGGCTGCTACTGGCAGAAGTAAACCAGGGCTGCTCACCAAGCACCCACTATGTGCCAGCCTCTGAGCTCAGGATTCATTTTATAGACACACTCTCTTACTCCTCAAGGTAATCCTGGGAGGCTGGGACTATTGTGATTCCCACTTGACAACAGAAAACTGAGGCACAGAGAGACAAAGTGACTTTAAATCAAGTGGTTGGTCTCGGATTTGAATCCCCAGCCTGGGCTCTTAGTGATGAGTCTACAGTGCCACTTAGCTGTTTTATTTCATTCATTAATCTTTCAATCATTTAATCATTAAATCCATCAGCCGCTCTTCAGTGAGCCTCACTGTGTGCCAAACTCTCTTCTAACCCCTGTGGATATAGCTGCGAATAAAACAAAGTGGGGAGACCTGGGGGGAGGGAGTTGCCCACAGAAGGACCCCCTAGAGCAGAGGCTCAGAGTGGGGCCGTTCTTGGTGTGTTCAAGGAGTGGTTAAGTGGTCAGTGTGGCTGGAGGAGAGAGCAGCAGGGAGAGGGGTGGCAGGGGCTGGCTCCTGCTGGGCTTTATGTTCTTGTAAGGACTTAGGTTTCATTCTAAGTGTGATGGGAGCCATGGAGGGCTGAACAGGGAATCTGATGTACATCCAAAAGGATCCCTGGGGTGGGTGAGGATCCTGGCTGATTACCTAATGGGAATGCAGAGCCTCCCAGGAGAAGGGCAGGGCTGGGAGAAAGGATGCCGGGAACCTGCCCTTGCCTAGGACAGTCAGGAGAAGCTTCTTGGAAGAGGCGGCCCTTCACCTGGACCCTGATTAAGAGTGTGGCCAGGACAGGGGACAAGTGAAGCTGTGGGTGTCAGGCACAATGAGAGTTGCCCTCAGAGGGGGCTCAGGGAGGTAGAGAGAGAGCCAGCAGGCCTCAGTCTAACACCTTGGGCATGTCCCTTCCTTTCTGGGCCTCAGTTTCCCGTCAGCATAATGGAGATACAAATACTCTCCTCCAACAGAAGCTGTCTTCCAGGACACTGTGCTTTAGAAATGCTTTAGAATCTGAACTTTTTAAGACAGACTTAATATTTTCTAGATATGAGGTTTATTAGGTTGAACTGAAAGGGTTTTTAAAATAATGCTTTTGGCCAAAAGATTGTTAAAACGTAGTTACTTTGGACTTGAGGTACATTTTTGCAAAATAAACAGTTGTAAAAATGGTTTAAACACAGACATTTGGCATGGCTATTTTAGAGTGAACTGCGTATTACTTTTTTACTTCATCAAGATAATTGCAGGTGAGCCACCTTTAAAGTCTTTAATAATATTTTTAATACTAATCTTGGAAATTGTCCCTCTTGAAGATACAGTGCTTTTCTTAGGAAAGGAAAAGTAGCATAAAAAGATATCTGGTATGCCTTGTATAAGAAAAGCCATTGTTGGAGATAGAAAATTTATAGAAAAGCTGAAATTAAATTTTCATTAATACTTATTAGAAACAGAAACTGCTCTTTTATGAAAAATGGCCTTTAAAAAAAAATAAAACGGAGTTCTACTTTTTTTATTTACCAAAACAAACAAACAAACAAAACAAAACAATCCAACTTTCCTCCCAGGTGAACTGGGGGGATGGTGCCTGGTTGTTGTGGGCCTCAAGGCCCTGTTCCCATAGGACCAGTGAACCCCACAGCTCCTTCAGGGTTGCCAAGGGAAAGTCCATCTCCCTGTGAAGGTAGGGTGTTTCTCACAAGCTCCTGATGACCTTTGGGAAACAGCCTTCAGAGCTGTGGGTGGGTGGGGACGCCAAGATCCTACAGGCTTTCTGAGCCCCCTCTGATGGGGGCAGCTCGAGGGTCATGGCTTTGCCCCAGGACGCTCCCTCTAGGTGACCCCTCTCATCCTGACCTGAGCTGGGGGAGGGAGTGGACAATGCTGCCGCCAGAGGCTGCATCATAGTAATTGCCACCACAAGTTGTTAAACAAGTGCTGTTTTGAGTGTTGTAGACATGGTAACTAATTTAATTCCCTTAACAACCTTATGAGGTGGGAACTTTTATTACTACATTCTGCAGATGAAGAGACCGAGAATGCAAATGAATGAGGCGATGTGACCTTCTCAGGACTCTTGAAGTGAGGGATCTTCATCCGTGGGCTGGGGAGATGGGGTTTGTGTCTGGAGGGGCAGGCCCAAGGATCTAGAGTGAGGATGGGGCAGCAGAGGGGGTTTGTTCAGGGTCTTGTCCTAGAAATGCAGCTGGCTGTGAACCCAGATAGTCTGGCTCCCGAGCCCACACCCCTCTCCCACCTGCCATGCTGGCTGCCTCATGAGCCCCATTGCCTAACGGCCACTCCCCATGAGGTCGGACCTTGTGGGCGCCGGTGGGCATTTTCTGCAATGCCCCCACCCTCCCATGCTCCTTCCCCAGTGGGGCCACAGTGCCCCCATTCCAGTTGGGTAGGGGTCTTCCTCCGAGGATGCCCAGGTAACTGTGGGTTTCTGATGAAATATCTGGGAAGAGATGGAGATCAGGGTGGGGAAAGGACCACACGTGAGGGGACTGGCTGCTCTGGGTCCACCTCTGGGTCAGCAACATGGTGGAGGAGGACTAATGTATGTGTCGGCCTTGCACTGGGGACATGGCGGTGTTGGGAGGCAGGGGCGGCTTCCCGCAGGCACGGATGGGAGCTTCCCGCAGGCACGGATGGGATGCTGTGAGGGATGTGCAGGGAGAGCACGGGATTTGCAGGTTTACCGCTCCTTCTGGAGGGGGAGGGATTTCTGGGATGTGTCCTCTGGGGCGTATCCCCCTCCCCCATCACCACAACTCTCTCCCACCTCCTCAGCAGAGGCTTTAAGGACAGACCAGATCACCTAAGCCCCCCACAGCCTTGCTGCATTCCCTGCTCTATTCCCTTCCTCATCTGGAACATTCCTGATTTTTTGGGGAGTGACCGAAACCGCCCGCCCCCACATCATGCTTCTGGGGTTGAAGGAAGCTGCCAGACCCCTGCTTCCCAGCCTCAGGCTTGCCCAGCACTGGACAGATAGGACACCAGCTCCGTTCTCCTGCCCGTGCCTGAAAGCCCCCCACTGTGGCACTAACCCTCAGCAAGTGGAAGAAGGGGCGTGGGTGGGAGGGCAGCGGGGGCATGGATAAGAGCTCCTGCGGTGCAGCACTCTCTGGACCCCAGGCCTGTTCTAAGTGCTTGACTGACCAATCTGTCCTCCAGCAACCCCCCAAGATGGGCCTGTCGGTCCCCCTGGTACTGATGAGGGATACAGAGTGGAGCAGACACAATCTTGTCTGGGGCACCACAGCTAATAAGGGGTGGCTTAGGTTCCACCCTAGGCAGGTAAACTCCAGAGTGCACCCCCTGCCTCGCCCCCCATCCCTGCCCCTTAACCCAAGGCTCCGAGGAGCTCAGCAGGGAGCTCTGAGGTTTCCAGTGTCCGAGACGGGGCTGGGCGGTAAGCGCTGTACCCTGGGGGAGTGTGGACATCCCAGAAGACAGACCTGGGTTTGATTCCCAGCTCTGCCACGTGCTCACTGTGACCTGAGCAGGTGTCCCCACCACTCCGAGCCTCTGTTTCCTCACCTGTAAAAAGGCTCATTGCTCCTGCCTCCTGGGGCCGTGGGGAGCTGGCTCTATCCTCCCTCAATTCACCCCTACTTATCAAGCACCTGCTGGGTGCCAGGCTTCAAGGACCCCCCAAGGATGCCACTGTGAATAGATTCTGCCCCCCACCATCAGGGACTTCCTTTTAGGGGAGCCTGTTTTATTCCAGCAATTCACCTAACTCTGTTCAAGACCCAGCTAGAGACCTCAAGTACCCCTTTGACCTCTTCAGGGGTCACAGGTTTGGCCCACATGCCCCTGGAAGGAAGCTTCTGGGGACACCAGGGGTGGGTTGTGTCATATGGTCCAGACTGGGCCTTCCCGGTGTGCCCTAAACTCAGTCACTGTGGCCTGAGAAACACCAGGACCACCCTCTTCTCCCTCACAGCTCAGGGTTCAAGCAGTTGGGTCTTTTGCTCAGGATGGTGACCTGCCTCATGACGAGGACCCCCCACCCCTCCTCTCCATGTGGGAGACCCTCTCCCCACTTGGGCTCAGGTGTGGCAGACCTGGGTAAGGGCTGAGTGGCCACAGAGCACTTCTACAGTCAGACCTCCACCAGATGGGGCTGTGTGATCTGGGATAAGTGGCTCAACTTCTCTGAGTCTAAACTTCCACCACATCCCCTTGTCCTCAAGCAGAAGCCCAGAGAGGTGGGTACTTGTTCAAGGTCACAGGGCCACAAGAAGCCATTTGCGGGTGCATTGGGTTTCACTCAGAGGCCGGTGACTTTGCTGGTGCCCTCTGAGCGCACAAGAAGCCAGGCTCAGCGGTGCCCGCCCAGCCCTGAGAGCCTGGCCTGCCGGCCAAGGGCCTGCCTTCGTCTCCACCTCAGTGCCAAGGCAGGGCCGGGCCTGTGCAGATGGGACCAGGGGAAAGGAGTTGGGGAGCTGGCCTGCTCTCCCAGCTCCTCAGCTAAAGGAGGTGGCCCTGGAACATCTGGGGATCTACTGGGTGCTGGGGTGGCCCTGGAGCAGGCATAGGCGATGGGAGAGGGAAGGGCTGGGAGGGAGGAAATCCTGGGGCCATGCCCGCAGTACACACGTTGGTGCTGTGTGTGTGCCACGTGTGTGCCCCTGTGCAGGCTGGGTCCGCCCCATGTTCCTGTGTGCCTGTTTCTGGGTGTGTCTGTGTGTCTGAGCCTGCTTGCTGGGAGGGGTTGGGTGTGTCTACATGTGTGTGCACATGTGTAAGAAACTCTGCCTTTCTGTGCTGCATGTGTACCCCTGGGTGTCTTTGTGAGTGTGCCCGTGTGCCTCTGTGCCCGTGTGCCTCTTTGTGCTTCCAGGGGAGTTTCAAAGCAAACAAGAGGGAATCGAAGTCAACACTCAGCGACCCAGAGCCAGAGGGCCCTAAAATCTTGCCCCCATGGTTTGCCAAGGAAATCGAGGCCTAGGGTTGAGGGGAGATAGCTCAGGGTCACATGGTGAGTGGGTACAGCTGAGCCCCAAAAGCAGGCTCCCCTCCTGGCTGCTCTGCCAACACCAGCCCCTGCTCCCCAGTTAAAACACCCAACCCAGGCACCTTCCCGTGGGTCCCCAGCCTCCCCTTACCACCCCTTCTCCCAGTTTTCAGTCCCTTGTTCGTGGTCTGGCCCTCCCCTGTCCCTAGAGGGATTGAGGTCCACACTTATGCAGCCCCTTCCCTGCAAAGAAGACCAGCAAGGGGCCCCAGGGCTCAGATCCTTCTAGAAGCCCCACCCTCACAGCCCTCAGGCCCTGGGACGTCAGGCTGCCCTGGGCCTGTGAGGGAGCAAGCAGTCAGTACCACCGGAGAGAGGAGCCTTAGGGAGGGTTCTGTGGGTGCAGTCTCTAAATGGGGGTTCGAGGGGCCCGTGGGGCTTCCTTCCCGGAGTGGGATGTTGGGCAGTGATTTGGGCCCAGTGGTCACTTCTGTTTGAACACACCCCAGAAGCTGGTAGGGTTATTATCTCCAGGACCAAAGGGGGCCCCTGCTCGGGCTCAGCTCCTTCGGAGGTGCTTCCTTTAACAGCCCTTGGGGACAGCCACTGCTTCTGCTGTCCGGGGACAGTGTGGCGGTGGCTGTCCCATTGAGAAGGCCTCTGAAAGTGCTGGGATTGAAATCAGTGAAGAGCTGTTGAGCAGTTAGTGAGCTAAGTACACCAAGGCCACAGGGAATGACGGAAGGTGTGACGTTCAAGTTTACGGACACTTCAGAATCACCTGGGCTGCTTCCCGCTGCTCCCTTGCACCAGCCCTTTTTCTTTGTTTCTCTCTCTCAACCTCTTTCTTTTCTCTTCCCCTTGCATTGTACCCCATTCCCACTCCCAGCTGTTAGAGTCACAGAAGTGTTAGGTAATTTATTTCATTTACTATAAAATTTTTTGTTAATACTTTCTGCTTATTCAGTCAAATGTTTAACTGTTCGAGTGCCTTCCTTGTAATTCCCCCAGGACTTGTGGCCCAATCAGTGTGGCCCTGTTTGATTTTTTTCTTCCCCTCAGTGGCCCAGTGGTTCTGAAAGACAAGTTTCCCCAGCCACACTGTACCTACCGCCTGTGTTTCAAAAAGCTGTGTAAATCTAATGGTTATGATCCAAATTTTACTTTACTTGCAGCAGGGAAGTGGATGGTTTAAAGAAAACTTGTCAGAGATCTTTTTGCAAAAGCTGAACTCTCTGATGAAAGAAATCAGTCTCCCAGGGAGCCCATTCTGTAAATCCAGATTTTGATACACTCAGCCAGGTTTGGCAAAGGCCCCCCACCCCCACCCCGTGCTGGACGAAGCAGAAAGGGCCCAGCAGGCAAGGGGTGTTGAGCAGGGCACCCAGGGAGGATGGGGGGTGGGGGTGCTCCTGGGCACAGCTGACCCATTTGATCCTATTTCTGTGACCACTGAATAAGCCGCCAGATTCCCATCTGTCTGTCTGACAGCCCTGCTCACCCATCAGGAGTCTGGTTTACCGTGTCTCTGTTCATCACCTTAGCTGTCTGTCTGTCTCTCCACCTCCCCTTCAGGATGCCTTCCGTGCCTTCCACCAGGACCTCAATTTTGTGCGCAAGTTCCTGCAGCCCCTGCTGATTGGCGAGCTGGCCCCGGAGGAGCCCAGCCAGGACGGGCCCCAAAATGTGAGCAGGGCTCTGATGGGGACCAGGTCCCCCGGGGGGAGCTGGAGGAGGTGGGAGCCTTCCCTCCCTGTTCCCCAGGGGCTTGAGACTTGTGCTGGGGTTACCATACCTTTCTGGGCTGGCTGTCACAGTGACAGCTCCATATCTGGCTGGGCTGGCCACTTGCTGATGGTCCCCAGCGAGCCCCTTCCCTGCACTGGGCCCTGGCAGCCCTGTCCACAGTGAGGTTTTAGATGAGCTCATCTCTTAAGGTGTTCCCTGCTCTGGCCTTCTCTGGTTCTCATGCACCCCACACCTTCGGGGGGACCTCCTCTGCCAGGCAGCTCCCCAGCTCACACCCCAGCCTGGGGCCTCTCGTCCCTCCATCCCCTTTCAACCACGCCCCTTGGGCCTGGCCCCAGGAGGAGTGGCTGAGGCTTGGGGAGCTGTGATGTGTGGATGGGGATCCTGGGGACAGCTGGGGCCCTTCTCCCCTGGCTGACCGGCCAACTCCACCCGTGACAGGCCCAGCTGGTTGAGGACTTCCGAGCCCTGCGCCAGGCAGCCGAGGACATGAAGCTGTTTGAAGCCAAGCCTGCCTTCTTTGCTCTCCTGCTGGGCCACATCCTGGCCATGGAGGCGCTCGCCTGGCTCATCATCTACCTCCTGGGCCCAGGCTGGGTGCCTAGCATCCTCGCCGCCCTCATCCTAGCCATCTCCCAGGTGACCCCACCACCGTGTTGCAGCCCCCTGGCCTGCCAGCAGACATGGGGCCGGCGCTCGCTGGACATGTTTGCTGAATGAATGAATGAGTGAACAGCCAGAGGGCGCCCTAAGTCATTTCATCTGTGGGTTTAGCTGCATTTTAAATAAGTCCAAAGAAGCTCCTTATTTGACAAAGCCCAAGTGGGCACAGGACGTGGAGTGAGAAGGCTGGCTCGGCCCCACAGCTCCGTGACGGACTTGGAAGTGCCTCAACCTCCCTGAAACTTACTTGCCCGCAGCATTAGCTGTGGGGGTGCCCTGTGAGCTAAAAGGGCTCACTGGGGCTCTAGGGCTGAGGCCCCAACGTGGCTAGTTCCCTCCTCCCAGGCCAGAGTCAGGCACCCTGCGATTTCCGTCCCCACTAAAGTTTTCTCCCAGGCGCAGGCCCACCTGCCCCTGACCTGCCTCTCTCCCCAGGCCCAGTGCTGGTGTCTGCAGCACGACCTGGGCCACGCGTCTGTCTTCCGGAAGTCCCGCTGGAACCACGTGGCCCAGCAGTTTGTGATGGGGCAGCTGAAGGTGAGGGTGAGGATGGGGTGGGAGTGGGGAGGCAGGAGCTGGGTCTGCCCGGGTGTGTGGGCAGGGAGGGGTGGGCACAGCCTGGCCCCCACCTCTGAGAGCCCTCCTCATCCCTCACAGGGCTTCTCCGCCCACTGGTGGAACTTCCGCCACTTCCAGCACCACGCCAAGCCCAACATCTTCCATAAGGACCCAGACGTGACCGTGGCGCCCGTGTTCCTCCTGGGAGAGTCGTCCGTGGAGGTGCGTGGGGAGGAAGGCATGTGGACCCACTCAGGCCGGGCCTGCAGCTAAGGGGGGACTAGCAGCGACTGAGCCCTGCAGCTCGGCCCAGCCCCCACCCAATTCTAGCTCCAGGCCGAGCTCAGGCCCCCGAAGGTTCTCAGTCCCACCTCCCAGCCTGCTGGCATGATGGCCCCATTTGCTAGAGCCTAGAATGGCTGCAGCCAGCTCCCCGCCCCTGCCCAGGAGAGGGAGGGCCTGGAGACCTGCTCCCCCAGCCGCCCCCTGCCTCCACAGTACGGCAAGAAGAAACGCAGATACTTGCCCTACAACCACCAGCACCTGTACTTCTTCCTGAGTGAGTGCCCGTTTGTCCTCCTGAGCTGGGGTGGGATGGAGTGGGAGATGTGGCTTGTCCTCCCCACACAGACCCTAGCTGGCTCCCAGCCACCACCTGGGGAAGCGGCCAACTTGCTAACCCTCATTGCCATGTGCACGCCCCTGTCCCCCTCGCCCCAGCCTACAGCCTGTACGGGCTCTCTGGCAGCCGGGCCAATGCCCTAGCTATGCCCCCAGCTGACGGTACCTTCCAACCAGATACAATCACAGCCCTGCCCAGAACTTTCCCAATCCCTAGTCAGAATTCCCTCCTGCCCCCATATCAGGGTGTCCGGCATTCTAAGGGGTTTGGGTAACTGTTGGGGTGGACAGAGTGAGGATTCAAGGGCTGGGATGAGGTGAGGGTGAGGCTGGCATCTGCAATGACCTGCAGCAGAAGAGTAGAAGGTGGTGGGGCGAGGGCCATGGTGCCTGGGGAGGCCTCGAACACCGAGGCAGTGAGTGGAGTCCAGGCCACCCAGGCCATCCCAGCTGGGCAGCAGCAACCCCAAGTCCCTTGGACTAACAGAGCCCCCTTCCCCAACCCTCACTGCCCACCCTGCCCCGGTGCCCAGCCCTGCGCCTGAGCCTTCTCCTGCTCTGCCCTCTGCAGTTGGCCCACCGCTGCTCACCCTGGTGAACTTTGAAGTGGAAAACCTGGCATACATGCTGGTGTGCTTGCAGTGGGCGGTAAGTGGGGGGGCCCTGCTCAGGTTCCCCGGGCACATAGCTGGGGTGGCAGCAGGTGGGCTTGCAGGAGGGCCACACCTGTCCATGATGCAAACAGGTATGTGCGTGAGGTTGCAGTGCATGTGTGCGTGCAGGGGAAGAGGGAGTGTATACGTGGCACTGTTGGTGTTTGTGTGCAGGGGGAGAGCAAGCATGTGTGCAGGGGGTGTGGTGTGTGTCAATCCGGGTAGGGGTATCCTCCCTGGACTAGGTCCCTCCAGGGCCGACTCTGCCAGGCATTTGTCTCCCAGACACCACCCCTTCCCCGTGTCACAGCTCCTTCACCTCCCCATTACCCAGCTGAGAAAACTGAGGCCCAGGGAGGGGCAGTGACCTGTCCGAGGCCAGGGCAAATGAAACTGCAGAGAGGGTGATTCCCCCTCCCAGGCCCCGGCTGCCTGGAGCCCCCGTTATCACCCCCACCCTCCTCCACAGGACTTGCTCTGGGCTGCCAGCTTCTACTGCCGCTTCTTCTTGTCCTACCTCCCCTTCTACGGCATCCCCGGAACACTGCTCCTCTTTGTTGCTGTCAGGTACGGCCAGGTTGGAAATGTCAGGGCTCTGGGAGTTGCCAAGCAGCCAGCAGAGTGCCCTGACCCCAGCCCCCCACCCCTGGAGCCTCAGTTTCCCCATCTGCAGAATGGGGGCAGCAGCGTCCCTCCCTGGGTTGTTGGGGGAAGCAGCCTGTCTTTGCAGGTGGCCCCACTCGGCCTCACCAGGGCACAGCTCAGTTCCCGAGGGATGACTGAGTGTGTACAGAGGCGGAAGCTGAGGCCCAGATCTGGGTGACAGCCTACCCTCCAGACTCCCCCTGCACCCCGGGTGCCTGAGTGGTGAGATGGGTGTGGGCAGTGCCCGGGCCTCCCCCTACAGGGTTCTGGAGAGCCACTGGTTCGTTTGGATCACGCAGATAAACCACATCCCCAAGGAGATCGGCCACGAGAAGCACCGCGACTGGGCCAGCTCGCAGGTGGGGTGGGGTAGGGTGGGCTGGGCCCATGCTGGGGGTGGGGGGAGGGTCCCAGCCTCGCTCACCTGCACCCCACCCACCCCTGGCAGCTGGCAGCCACCTGCAACGTGGAACCCTCACTCTTCAATGACTGGTTCAGCGGGCACCTCAACTTCCAGATCGAGCACCAGTGAGTGCTGCCTGGGTGGGGGGGGGGAGTGGGGAGGGGCAATGGGGGCAGGGCATGAGGCCTGAGCCCAGGGGCTGGGCCGGGAGCCCCATCTTTTCCTCCGGAGACCAACGGGCACACCCTGGGTTGCTGGGGGAACCCGGGAGAGGCCGTGAGCAGGGCTGGGGAGGTGAGGAATGGGCAGGGGCACCCACTGGCTCCTCCCCACTCAGTGCCAGCATATGCTCTCCACCCCCCAGCCTCTTCCCCACAATGCCACGGCACAACTACCGCAGGGTGGCCCCGCTGGTCCGGGCGTTGTGTGCCAAGCACGGCCTCAGCTACGAGGTGAAGCCCTTCCTCACTGCCCTGGTGGACATTGTTGGGTAAGGGCGCCCCCGGGCCCCTCAGCTCAGGGGACTTCCCTCATCCCAGCCAGGCCCACCTGAGCACTCGGCTCTCAGCATCCACCCAGAACCCTTCCCGCTGAGAGCTGGCCTGCAAGGCCCTCCCTGGCCAGCCTGCCTTTCTGGGCTCGTCCACACACAGTGGATGTAGGACCCCCTGCCCGGGCCCTGCCCTGGTTGCCCCCAATTTATCTGAACAGACCAGGCCAAGATCCCCGCCTTCCTGCAGCTGACATTCTAGCAGGGGAAACAAAAAACCAGCAGTAAAAACAATAAATAACTAGACTTCAGAAAATATGAGGATGGGAGTAGGGCTATGACCACAAAAGCCAAACAATCCCCCCCCTGCCCCACCCCACCCCCACACATAAAAGGACAGATAAGGGGATCGGGAGTGCCAGGCGGGGCCTACAGTTTTTAAAACAGTGGCAGGGTGGGCTGTATTTGAAGGTGACGTGAGCAGACCTGGTGGGGTGGGGTGGGGGGTGGGGAGGCTGTCCCCAGGACCTCAGTGGGAAGAGCATTCCAGGCAGAAGGAACAGCGGGGACGGAGGCTCTGAGGCAGGTGCGAGGAGGGAGGCGGCCTGCTGGGCTGGAGCTCCGTGAGAGGGCAGTGGGGCTAGGCCAGGCCCGAGAGGACTGTTGCTTTCACTCTGAGGAGACAACAGGGAGAGCTGGGGACGGAGGGACAGGCCCACTTGGTTCCTGCCTGGTCTTGGCCATACCCCGCCCTGCCCCCTGCCATCCTGGTTTATATCCCACTCCAGTGAAGGTGTGCTTAGCCTCCCTCCAGCCACCCTGCCCCCATCCCTGGCCCTACACAGATACCTGCCCCAGGGGGAGGGAGACTCTCCCCCCACCTCCCACATCATCCCGGGGCAAGGATCAGTAGCATCCTGCAGGGCAGTCCCTAACCCCCATCCCCACCCCTGCCTCACAAGGTCCCTGAAGAAATCTGGTGATGTCTGGCTGGAAGCCTACCTCCACCAGTGACAGCAGCACAGGCAGGTGGAGCAGGGTAAGGACCGAGGCGGCCCAGCGACCACGAAGCTGGCCCCAGACAGGATTGACAAGGCAGACTGCCCCCCCACCCCCCACCCCGTATCCCCCTGCCCACCAGGACCACCACGGGTAGGAGGATGGTACATAAAGCCACTCAGAGAACATGCATGTTTTCCCAGAGCAAAAATTTGGGGAAACCTGTTATTTTTATATAAAACCAAACCCTGCTACCTTATGGAGTGGAGTATTGAATTTGCGTGAATTTTGGAGCTGGCATCTGCCCCTGACTCCCTGAGGGGAACTCAGGTCCTTGGGCCATTGGGGTGTTTGGGGGGAGGCAGGGGGTTTGAGGAGAACCCCTCTGCTCATGGCAGGGTGAGACTTGCTGGACTTGGCTTCACTCTACTCCTCAGCAAAATGGACCAGGGGCTGGGCCTGGCAGGACCCAGGCGGGGGGAAGCCAGGGGTTCTCCTGAAATGAGCTGCCTGCCCCTGCAGCCCTCCACCTGCCGTCTCAGTCCCCACCCTTCGCATTGCACAGGTGGGGTGCAGTGTGCCTGTGCTTGGGGACCCATGGGAGACGATGCCGGGTCTCACCCCTCACCCTGCCGCGCCCCCTAGGGCCTGGTGGTGGCTTGTGGTTGCTGCAGTGAATAAACTGGACCCCCAACACTTGGTGTTTCCATTTCTGAGTCCCCGGAGTCTGGGACCCCTGTCCTTGAGCAGGCCACCACCCTTTCTCGGCTCCCAGGCACCTCAGCTGGAAAATGGGTGTGGTGGGACTGGGCCTGTGGTGTTCAGATAGTGTGGGGAGGGCTTTGAGGTGCCTCTTGGGACATCCCCTCCGCTCCTGGCACCCAGACCCATCAGAGAGAGTAGCTCCAAGCTGAGGGGAAGGTTTTATTTGAAGAAGTGTCCAAATAAAACAAACAAAACCAAAAAGAGTTGAAAATGCTCTGCTGGAACTCAAGGCTTTGGGCTTCTGGGGATGTCTCTGGGGGCCTTTCTGGAGTGGGATTTGGGGTCGCCCCTCCAGCTACAGGCATGGCCCCCCACTCCTTGCCTGGGCTCCTATTGGCCTGGCCTGGGTTCTCTTCAGGGAGTGGAAACGGTGCAAATACTTCAACTCCTGTTACATCCTTCTCAGGCCCACCCTCTGGGGGACTGGCATTGGGAGAGGGGCCCCCCTCTATCCCCCAGGAGGAGGTTCCTCCACAAGGCAGCCCTGGGCACCCCAGCTAGTGACCTCCTCCTCCTCCCCCTCATTAGTGATAATTATCATCATGGTAGTCACCTCCGATGCATTGGCTGTGACTGTGCAGACAGGGGACCTGGGGGCTCTGGTGGCTCTTCCATAGGATCTCCCCTCTGGGAAGTTCTCCCCAACTTTCAGGGCTCCTCCACTGCCTGTGCCCACCACCCCCACCCTGTGGCTAGGGTCTTGGGGAGAGCACCTGAAAATACTGGCTTCATTCACCACTGACGGCTGATGTCAGCCCAGAGCCTGCCCTGCACATTTTCCAAGAGGATGGATGAAAAGATGGACAGGCAGACAGACTGTGTTTTTGGGTCCTGCTTCCCTCACCCTGGGCAGTGAGTCCTGGGCCAGGAGAGCTTGGAGGGCTGGCCCCTTCAGCTTCCACCATCCCCCAACCCAGGGGCAGGCAGCCTGGGGCTCTCCGTGGACCCCCAACCCAGAGCAGCACCAGAGGGAGCCTCCAAGGCAGAGCCAGGGAAGCAGAGGGTGGCAGCCCCCTCAGCCCCGCCATAGCGAGGGTCTTGTCCTCTTTACCAGGAGGAGTGCCAGGCCCTACCCAGCCCCCTCGGGTCCACTCCATGTGGCTGCCACCTCCTGCTCCTCCCTGGAGAAGGAGGAAGGACCAGGGGAGAAGCCCTGCCTCTGCTGGAACTCAAGACTTTGGGGCTTTGGGGAAGTCCTTCCTAGGGTGATGGGAGCTAAAGGGAGGCTGTGTGCAAAGCCCACGGCCCGCCTGTGGCAAGAGCTCAATAGCACTCAGAAATATGTTCACAAATGTTATGCCTGCAGTCCGGGGCCCTGGGTTCTAGGTTCAGCCTGGTCTGTGACCTGGGACAAGCCCTTTGCCCTCTCTGAGGTAGAACTGGATGCTCTTTGGAAGGAACGTCCTGGCTCGAAAGCAAACTTCTCATGCCAGTGTATGCCCTGCCTTCAGGCTGTCTGCACAGGCTGTTCCCTCTGTCCGGGGTCCCCTCTTCCTGTCGCCACTGGTCCAACTCCTGCGGACTCCAGGGCCCCCTTCCCCTGCCCCGCCTGGTCCACTTCCCCAGAGGGTCCTAACACCCAGGCCGCCCGGGCGCAGCCCGACCCCGCCCCGCGAGAGTCCTGAGCCTGCAGCGCCACCTAGGGGCGCCCGAGGGGCTGCCCCGCTGTGGGCGGCCCGTGCTCCGCGCTGCCCCTGGCGGTGGCCGAGGGGAGTGCGCCCGCCCTGCCGCCGGCGAATCGGGAGCCTAGAACTTGCTTCGAGGCCTATTTGGGAGGCCCCCAGCCCTATATTTCTCACCCCAGGCCTCTGACTGGAATCCCTTTGCCCCACTCTGCCCCTGGAGACAGACCACCACTCCTGGGCTGAGCTCCCCTTCTCTCTCTCTGCCTCTTGATTCAGTCTCAGGGAGCGAGCAGATGCCAGTTTTGTAAAAGAAAAGAGGGAAAGGCCTTGGTGGGGCTCTAAGGAACCCCCTGTGCCCCTTCTTTATTATCTGCACAGAGTCCTGGGCCCTGAAGAAAAGCAAAGCTGCTGAGGGAAGGCATGACTCATTTGTGCATTGGTTCTCTGAATCAACCAACGTTAGTACTAAGAGTCCCCCTTGAGCTGACCCTGGCAGGCTTGGAAAGCCACATGTGCAGAAACCGGCCTCTGCCTGCAATGTCGGCAGAGGGGAGGGACGAGCAGACTGCTGTGCGACAGGAGAGGGCCGTGAGTGGTCTCCTGGCTGTCTTCCTCCCCCACTGAAGCCCTCCCACTGGACCAGGAGGGTTTCTGAGCATCCGCCTGGACGCCCGAGGACTTGCCAGGCCATGGCTGCCCCCGTGCACCAACTCCAGACACAGCCCCGGCTGCCCCTGCCAGCCCGAGTCTGGTCCTGGTGTCCTGGAAGTGCCCATTTCACCGCAAAGCTGGTGCCCTTTTAACAGGGTGAGCAACCACTATGGGTGAGCTCTCATCTCCTTCACAGGGGGCTACAGCTCCCCCCTCCCCCCTGCCTTCCCCCACCTCTGGCCAGCCGCTGGGCCTCATGGGAGTGGTGTGATATTTGACATGGGAGTGGTGTGATATTTGACATGATGGGGGAACGGGGGGGCGGGGATGAGGGCAGACTTCCTTGGTCTGGGAAAGTCCTTTCCTAGCTAGGGAGGAGGAAGTGGGCCAGGCAGTGAGTGCTGAGTTAGGACCAGACAGCTATGTCCTTGTACTTCTTGGCCTCAGTTTCCCCACCTGTGAATGGAAGCAGTGGGGCCTTGCAATCCCTACCGGCCTGCACATTTGGGTGCCATGACTTTAGCAGGGGGTGGGTATCACAAATCCCACAATTCTGTGTTAGGAAAGAACCTCAGGGGAATACCAAAAGAGGGGGTGCAGTTAGGCAGAGAGCAAGAATGGGTGCCTCCAGCTTCTTGACCTAAGGGTAGTGTTTAGGGGCAAGATGGGGGATTGGAGGTAGAAGTCACAGCAGATGGTCCAAAAGTCCATGGATCTGGGCCAAGATTTACCTGGTACCCCTCATAGCCACAGCCCCCTCCCCCAGCCCTCAGTCTCCCAACAGCCCCCTACCCCCACTCCAGGATCCCTGGCTGTTACCAGTACTGGACCCTTTCAGCTGGCAGGGGTTGGGGAGCATGGGCTGGGGGGAGGCTGGTCACCAGCCCTGTACTGCATCATCCTGAGAATCAGGGGTGCCAGGTGCAGCCAGGTAGCAGGCAGAACACAGGCACAGGTGAGAGGGATGGATGGTGGGTGCGGCATGGTCGCCAACATCTCTAATGGGCCTGCAAGGAGGGCAAAGCCCAGGGCTCACAGGTGTTCGGAGATGACAGCGTTTTCTTGGAGCCTCTCTAGCCATCTCTTCACTGGACAGACAAATGGGGACACTATGACCCAGCAAGGGCAAGGGCTGACCCACAGGCTGCAGTCGTTAGTTAGCAGGCCCTGCCCCAGACACCCTGTGAGCACTGGGGAATCACACCCACACAGACCCACCGGGAACAGCTGGCCAAGCTGAGGAACACAAGGCGAAGCTGGGTTGGGATGGCAAAAAGCGGACCCCCAAAGTGCTGGCTACCCCCTCCCTCTTGATGTTCCCTGGCATGCTCAGCTCAACCCTACCAGATGAGCAGGGTGAGGGCCCGTGGGTGGCAACATGTATCAGTGCTCCGGCATGTTCCTCTCGACCCCCATGGGCTCACTGCATACGAATGGGTGGTCCCAGACACAGATGACCCAGTCCTTCCCCAGGTGGCCTGGGCAAGGGGCCACAGGGTGGCGACACCAGTCTCTAGGGCCCTGTTCAGCTCATCTAGAGACAGGGGTTGTGTTTGCCACCAGCACTGTGTGAACAGGAAATGGGTGGAGGTGTGTGTGCGCGTAAGGGGAGGGTGCAGAGTCTGGAAGAAGCCCGTTGACACGAAGCTGGGAACCCGGGCATGGAAGGCCAGTTGGTCCAGGGATGAGGGCAGCCCCACTGGGAGAGAGGCGGCAGACGGGGAAGGAGGCCTGTGCAAGCCCCTCCTGGCTGCCCTCCAGAGACTCCACAGAAGGCCTCCTGTGGCCCGGGCCGCTGGGTTCTCGTCAGCTGACAGGAGGGTCCCCAGGAGAGGAAGGCGTCATTTGCACAGGGTGCCCTTCAGGGAAGGGGAGAGGAAGTTCTTTCTCAAGCAGAGGCAACTGGGGGTCAGGATAGGATGAGGGTGGGGGCAGAGGGAGATGCAGAGGAAAAGTGCGGCCTGGGCAAGGCGTGGGCCTCCTTCCGGCTCCTCCTCCGTCCCGACACCTCCCAGCCAGCCCCAAAAGCCTCCGATCTTACCCAGCTACAAGGAAGTGAGAATAAAATTACTTCTTTTATTTCAGAAAATGTAGGAGTGGGGGAAGCAACATGATAAAAATTAAGATCAGTTCCCTATGGATTCCTTCTGCTTCTGGGGGAGCCAGCAATAGCTGGGGGGATGGGGTGGGAGGCCTCAGGAGGGCCCGTTGCCATGGCAACCTGAGGGGTCAACACTAGCTGCTGATCCCCTCCTGGCTGGCCAGAGCTGGGGGGTCTAGAAGGTCTCCCCCAAAGGCCCCCACTATGAGCTTGGCCATGGCCCCCCATCCCATTCCCTGAATCTAAGTACTGGTTAGTGGGTTAGATTTTCGAATGCCGCTGCTCTGGGTCCCGGAGACTGCCCTTGCCCTTCAGCCAGCAGGGTCCCCTCTCCCTCCCCCTCACCTCCAGCCCCTCCTTCATCAAGCCCCCCCACTTCCCTGGCTCTTCAGGTCACCTCATTCTGAGACCTCCCCCGTCACTCTCCGTCCCAGCTGCTCAGCCCACCGGGGCTTGGGGAGGGGGACTGGCGAGGGCCATTGGTAAAAGGCAGATTGTCACAAGGCCCAGGCCCCTGCCATCCCCCATCAGGATGCATCCTGTAGCAAAAGGTTAAAAAAAAAACAGTAAGGGTAAAGACACAGGAGAGCTGCAGACAGAGACAGACAGACAGAGCATGTCCAACCCGGCCGGCTCCAGCTCTACTGGGGCAAAATGGAGATGGTGGGTCTGACGACCCAAACATTGAGGTCTCCCCATCAGGACACGGGAATGTGGGCAAGGGGGCCTGTAGGGCTGGCTGCTCCCCGCACCCCTCACCTCCTTACTGCTGCCTCTGCAGGGCCCACATAATGGACTCCCCCCCTCACTGGGCCCAAGGTCGTGGGCACTGGAGCTGGGAAATATGCTGAATAAAACCTGCAAGGACCCTGGGCCAGAGGTCTGGCGATGGGCCCCGGGGCCTGGAGTGGAGGCTGGGGTACCAATACTGCCAGTGGGAAGGAGCTCCGGGCCTTTCTAGATGTCAGCTCCCAAAAAACAGGCAGAGCATTGCGCCATTCAGGAGAGTAGAAGCAGGCCTGGGGGATTGGGGGGGCCATCTTTCCTGACAAGGACCCTACGCCACAGACCCCAAATGAGTTGGAGGGAGAAAAGGAGAGCGTGAGGCCTGGGGTCCAGGCTGCAGGGAAGGAGCCACAAGGCCAGCCTGTGGGCCTCGGGTCTCCACCATCCTTTGGGGGTGAGGGCACTGCTCACAGCCACCCACTCTGGTCCTTGGGGAAGAGGGCTAGGAAGCAGTAGGGGGAGGACTGGCAGGCCCCCCAAGGACACGTGGAGGGAGAAAGCAGAGGAGGAATGAAGATGAAAAACAGGCTCTGTGAGCCTCCGGGATAACCCTCAGAACCAAAAACCACCCCTCCCTTTGGCCGGCTCCCCCACCTGCTCCCCCTTCCCCGTGGGTTCCCTGAGAGCTCAGCTTCACTTGTGGAGGTAGGCGTCCAGCCACAGCTCCCCGGACTTCTTCAGGGACCTGTGAAGAGAGGGGGGAGCTTGCTCAGGGACCAGGATGGGCAGTGGCCAGGGAGCCCTTGGGAGTGGGTGGGCTGGGGAGGTCCTGGCTGTGGGCGGCGGGGGCTTCCTCCCGGCCACGGAACACAGCTGCCAGGGCTTGCCTGGGCCCCCAGAGAACCTCCCAGGGATGGATGGAGGGGAAGGTCCTCCTCTAGCCCAGAGCAAGAAGCTCAAATGCCCAGGCCACTCCTGACACAGGAGCAAGGGAGGTGCCTGGGGTGGGTGGTCCTGGGCCAGGACGGTGGAGTCTCCGGCCTGGCCCCTCTGTGCCATCCCTGCTGGAGGCTGACTGTGCACCTCTCACAGCCCCATCAGCCTCAAGGGGTCCAGGCAGCTGTGGACCCGCCACCCCCGTACCTGATGATGTCCTGCAGGGCCCTGGCCAGAGGCTTCTCCTGGTACTCGATGCCATGCTTGGCACACAGAGACTTCACCAGCGGGGCGATCTTGTAGTAGTTGTGCCGGGGCATGGTGGGGAAGAGGCTGGGAAGAGTGGGGTGGTGTGTGAAGATGCCCCCACCTCCTTGCACAGCCCAGACAGGCTGGTTGGGGCCACAGGGGCAGGGCATGGCCAGGACGAGGGATTTGCGTCCTCTGCTCATGCAGCTGCCTAGGTCGTGCGGCTGGCACGTGCATGGAAGGGAAGAAGGGGCCATCGGTGAATATGGACGGGTTTGTCCTTTAGGGAGGTGGGAAGATACTGGATGGCCAGGGACAAAGTGTCATGTTTTCCAGAAAAGGAAATAAAAGCAATGGATGGAGGATGAGAGGACGAAAGAAAAGACACAGTGACAGGACGTGTTGGGGAAGGCCTGGCGGCAGTCCCTCTGCCACCAACCCAGCTGGACCTTTATTTCCCCATCAATAAAGTGGCACCAATGTCCCCTGCCTGTGAAAGCACCTTATACCTGGAAAGCTCCCACCAAACGTGCCAGGGGTACCCGGCCGGGGACATGCCCGCCGCCAAGAGATGGCACAAGGGAGCTGCAGAGCCCTGCTCTAGGATTGAGCAGAGACCCTGGCAGGGCAGAGACAGGTAGCGCCAGTCGCTGCCCTCTGACCAGCCCCGGTCTGGTGGCCAATCCCCACCCCAGTATCCCCACGGATGGCACTGCCCAGGCCCCCACTCACTGGTGCTCGATCTGGAAGTTGAGGTGCCCGCTGAACCAGTCGTTGAAGAAGGACTGCTCCACATTGCAGGTGGCTGCCAGCTGCGGAGGGAAGGGGGGTGAGAGGCCAGGAGCCTCAGCCTTGCCCAGGGTCTCAGAGCCCCTTGGAGGAGTAGGCGTGGCCATCATACCATCCTGCTGGAGCCCTGGTCAGGCCCCTGCTTCCCTCCTGTCCCTTTAGAGGGCTCCCATCCCCCTTTCTAGCTTAGCCTGGGACCCAGGCTGCCCCAGGGAAACCCAGTGTGGGCCCGGGTCCACTGCAATCGGACTGAGGACCCAGACATCACCCCCAGGGCTCCCTAGGGCCCTAGTGACCAGCTCCGGCAGCCTCACCTGGCTGCTGAACCAGTCGCGGTAAGGCTCGCGGTCAATCTCCATGACGATGTGGTTCATCTGGGTGACCCACACAAACCAGTGGCTCTCCAGGAACCTAGAAGAGAGTATGAGGCTCGGCGCCTGGTTCTCGGGCAGCCCCACAGGGCACGGGCCATGGCAGGGACAGAGACACTCTCCCCACCCACCCAGGGCAGGCAGTGGGGAGCTGGGGCCTTTCCGAGTCAAAGCCCCCATCAAAGCCAGGTCTCCTGGGCCCCCGGGATTAACTAGCAAAGCTCGGGCACCTGATGAAATTGAGGAAAAGGAGGGCTCCCAGGATGCCGTAGAAAGGGATGTAGGTGCTGAAGAAACGGGTATAGTAGCTGATGGCCCAGGCCAAGTCCTGTAGGGAGAAACGAGATTAAGTGTGTGCCTGCCCCGCCCTCCCTGGCACAACGTGCCTGACCGCAGATGTGCACGCACACGCATGGCCTCTAGGAAATTGGCACAGGTGCCCAGGGGATGCCACGCCTCCGTCAACACTGTCCGCCCACTCAGGGTTTGCAGGCACTGTCTCTGTTTCTAGGGAAATGCTGAGCATTTCGGCAGCCGGAAGGGGACTGTGTGTTCTTGCAGAGAGAACTGGGGAGGGAGCACAGGGGGTGCCAGCCGAAAGGGCAGCCCTGGGCAAGACCCAGAGGTTGGCAGCCCTTTTATAGGTCCAGGGGAACATGAAGGTACATATATAATTTGTCTCATTTCTGCTTATGGGCACTGGAATCCCCTTCCTTGCCTCTCATGCCAGCATGGCAGTGTGGGTGGCAAAGACCAGCAGACGCCATCCATCCCTTACCACAGGTCCTGCCCAGCAACCTTGGACACTGCTGGCCCTCCCCACGCTTGGTTCTCCTCCTGCCTCCCGGCTTTCTGCTTCCTGTCCAACACTGGGCTGTCCCCAGGGTCCTGAGCTTGAATGTCCCCTCACTTCCTGGGCAAGCACCTCCCCTCTGGCTGTGCCCGCTGCTCCACCCTCCACCGTGGGCTGCCAGGCATGCGCTGTGCCGAGGCAGCCCCCTCTCCCCTCCTCCCCTCTGCCTCCCACATCCGCACGGCTCAGCTGGACCACTGCAGTAGGCTCCCATTGGGTCTCCCACTTTCCCTCAGACACCCCAAAGTGATCAGAGCGACCTTCCTAATACCAAGCAGATCCCGTCTCTCCCCTGCTAACCCCTTCCACCTCCAACCCTAGAGCTCTGTGGGACCTGGCTGCAGGCTGCCTCCCCAGTGCCATCAGGAACCGCTCTCTCCTCTAGCCACCTGGCCCAGTTTGTGCCCACCTCAGGACCTTTGCCCAGACATTCTTCTGCCAAATGGGCTCATCCCTGGGTCTCCATACGGCTGGCTCCTTCCTGGCACTCAGACCTCAGCTTCACACCACCTCCTCAGGGAAGCCTTCCCTGATCACCCTGCCCCAACTAGCTCCCAGTGTTTCCTTAGGAAATGAAGCTATCATATATCCGTCGGACATCTACCTGCTCTGTTCTTACTTTACGAAACAGTTTCTCACCTGACACTTAAAACACCAGCTCTGCGAAAGAGGCTTGGTCTCCTTCCTGCTGTGTCCCAGAGCCTGCCATGTGGCTGGTGCTCAACCATGCGGCTGGTCTGTCAGCTCCTCACCCCAGATGCTTCTCCATCCCAGCAGCCACAGCACCGGCCCAGCCTTCTGGAGCTCTCGCCACAAGTGCTACAATAACTGGACTCCCCTGCTCACTTCTTTTCCCCAGAGACACTAGGCAGCACAGGTTCCAGAGCCAGGCTACCCACATTTGAATTTCAGCTCCACCATCAGCTGCAGCTGACTTACTGAGCCATTCCTCAGTTTCCCCATCTGCATATCAGGGAAAGGGCCTACCACCCATGTTCTACGTGCAACAATAAACATAGCCCCCCCCCACAAGCACAAGCCACGATGACTTGAATTCAGTTCCCCACAGCAATGCCACCAGAGCACTTTCTAACCTGCAAACTGGATCACCTCTCTGCCATCTTCAGAGCCATCACTGGCCTCCTTTGCTGCAGAATACAGGATAAAATCCAGCCCCTGAGTAGGATGCACTGGCTCTTCACATGTCTGCCCCTGACCCAGCATCCTCTGCAGCCAGTCTCCTGACCCAGGCGGCCCCAGGAATGGGCCGTGCTCTCGTCTACCCAGAAAGATATTTGCAAAAGTGGGGACAGTATGAATAAAATCCAGGCAGGGGAGGTTGCAGTGAGGCGGGGGGGGGAGGCAGGGAGGCAAGGGGAGAAGGACTGCATATTCATAAGCATTCTATATGTTCCAGCCCCAGGGTTCAAGGTGGGGTGAGAGCCAAGGCTGAGGAGGCAGGCCAAGGCCAGGTCACGCATGATATTAAGGAACTTGACCTTTATCATTTGGCAATGGAGAACCCATGGTGAGCTTTAAATGACAGAAGAACATGCCCAAATGCGTATCTTCAAACAGATCCCTGCCACCAGGAGATAGGAGAGATTAGGAGGTTATTTCCCTAGTTCAGGCAAGAAACCACGGAGGCCAAACCATACCCATAGTGCTGGGGAGGGGGTGACCGTTTCCAGGGCGATTTAGGGTGCAAAGGTGGCTTTATCTGGAGGCTGCCTGGCTGTGAGGGATCTAGGCTGGTCCCCGACTTCGGCCTGGGTGGCCTGGGGTTGGGGAGCCATCGGCAGAGCAGGAAAGGAGGAAGTGAAAGCAGCTGGGCAGGGGAAGCCTGAAGGACTCATAAGACCCCAGGATCAAATGAGGGGGTCTTTAAGGAGGTGAGGAGAGCAAACCTGACAGGTTCTGCCTCTCCTTTCCATCACATTCTTTTGAACTGTTTGTCTGTCTGTGTAGTGCAGTAGCAAGAACATTTTCATCTAATGGGGGCGTTTGCTTGCTTATCCATTTTTGTGCAGGGAGTGATTTGTGATCCAAATGGAGACACTGGTCTCAGCGGACAGCAGTGAAGTCCCCTGAGCTCAGGCTGGGCACAGTCAGAGGTGGGAGGAGAACCAGAAGAGGGAAAAAACCTGGAAGCAGCAAAAACCCAGGAAGGTGAGGCCCAGATAGCTTCCCCGGAGTGTAGCCATGGGTAACTTGGCCCAGACAGTAAAAAATCTCTGGGAAGCCTTCTCTGAAGCTCTCAGAATTCAGCAACCCCTTTCTTCCAGGCAGGGTTTCTCTGCTTGGCATTGCGGACATTTGGGGCCAGAAGATCCTTTGTTGTGTGCACTGTAGGATATTTAGCAGGCTCCCTGGCTTCTACCAACTGGATGCAATGTCCCCAGACTTGCCGAAGTCCCCAGGCCATGACTGTACTCTATACCTAAGCTTGCAGTTACCATAAATCAGAAAATCACAATGCAAAGCCAGTCTCTGCCCCAGGCAGGTCATGAGCTCCTGAAGAAGGGGCCAGGTTTTGCATCTCAAATCCCTTGCACCAAGCAAGGTTCAGCCAGCTGCTGAGTCACAGCCTGGAGCCCCAGGCGGGAGGCCCCGCTGGGTCCGCCAAGCCTGACCTCTGCTCCCCTAGCCGGCCGGGCCATGGTGAGGGCAGAGCCAGATCTCCGGGCTCCCTCTGGCCTGCGAGGGCCCCAAAAGGCCTGAGGGGCCATATCAGTTTTCCCTAGCTCTGCCATATGATTCCTTTTTGGAACCATGGTCTGATTTCCTTTCTTGATGTCCCTAACTACTTCTTTATGCCTTGGGGAACAGGCACAGTGAGAACAATTAAACATTTACCTCGGATCATCTGCCGTAAAATTTGACTAAAATACAGGACATCTCCAAAACTGACTTGTGTTTTACAACTTCGACTTCCATGTGAGACCAGGGGAAGGGTTGTCTATTTGGTACAGGATATATATTTTCTAAGCAGTACAACTCTACAGTCAGTTGGTTCAAATACCACAATTACATGGAATTTTGAATAGGAAGTGAGATAAGGTAGGTTAGTATAGGCTAAAGTGAAATAGTGACACATTCCAAAGCAATTTG
>PVKY010002724.1:0-24320 GCA_004027775.1 Bradypus variegatus | reverse complement strand
TGGGGAGTTTAATCCATTAACACTGAGTGTTATTACTGTAAGGGCAGTACTTTCTTCTATCATTTTGTCTTTTGGTTTTTATTCGTCTTGTCTTATTTTTTCCAATGAATAATTAATTGTCCTTATTATTGAAGAGACTTCTCCACTTTTTGAAATGCTGACTTCATCATACATTAAATTCCTACCTGGGAGGATCTATGTATGGTCTCTATTCTGTTACTGATCTTGGCTTTTCCTGAACCAACAGCACATCATTATCATTGTCCTTCCTTATTTAAAAATTTTTTTTTTCTTTTCGTCTTTTGAGGTACTTTTAGAAATAACTTGTCTAATTCCATAAAGAAATCTTATTGGGATTTTGATTGGGATATATTCAATTCATAATTTGTGTAAACTATAACTTTATTTTTAGTCTTCCCAAACCCAGACATGTTATATTTTCTTTCACTCAGGTATTCTTTTATGTCCTTCAATTAACTTAATTGATTACATTAAGATACATAAAATATATAATTAATACAAGCATTCAAATTAATTCATGTTCTTCATTTGCAGCTGTACATTACTGGGGGGTTTACTCCTAAGTATATTATTTTTTGTTGCTGCTGTGAGTTATTTTTTGCTACATTTTCTAATCAAATCTTACTGGCTATGTGAGAACTACTGAATATATATGCTAAATATTATACTTATAGGAATTTGTCTTACAAGTACACTAATAAATGTAAGCAAAGATGTATGTACAAAGCTGTACTTTATAATACTGTAAGAGCAAATAATTGGAAGTAGCCTAAATAGAGCCATGATTAAATAATTTATAGTACAACCATACAGTAAAATAAATGCTTCACGGCCTTTAAAAGTATGAACTGATTTGGAAAGTTGTCTAACATATTGAAGATACATTTTTATGTAAAAAAGCAAAGTGTGAAACATTGTGTAAATGCTACCATTTGTATTTTTATGTTTGTATAGCATAAATATTTCTGGAAGGATATAAATGAAACTGTTAATGGTAATGCTTCTAGAGAAGGGAACAGGGAAAAGTGGTGTGTGTCAGCAACATTGATATGTTTAGGCGCAGTTTTTTTCTTACAAGGTACATGGGAAAACTATATTTCCCTATCTTCCTAGTTTATGTGATATCATCATTGGGGATGTGGGCAGAAAAATGCCTCATTTCAGGCCACTTCAGGTTCTAAGCAATTAAGTTTTAGTGTGAATCCTTTCCCCACTTTTTTCTGCCCTTCTCACATCCCTGCGTTGCCTTCCCCTCATCTGTACAGTTGGAATCCAAGAACTTTGAGATGATGGAGGTGCTGGGTGGAAGTTGTTTGGATCTGATTCACAGCTGGAGGAGGGAAGTATACAGACATTGTCTAACATACATTGGGATGTGAGTGAGAAATAAATGCACATGTGGTGGAATAAAGAGTGCCAGAAATTCTTTGACAGTCCTTTCATTTAGAGGTGAGGTCTTCATCCTCTCTCCTTGAATCTGGGCTGGGCTGTGATAGTTTTGACCAATAGAATGCAGAGGAAGTGATACAGAGCTAGTTTCTGGGCTTAAGCCTCAAAAGACTAGCAGCAACATGGAACATGATTCCTAGGGATGAGCCTGGCCCTGGCATCGTGGGATTGAGAATGCCTTCTTGGCCAAAAGGGGGAAAAGAAATGGAACAAAATCAAGTTTCTTCAAATAGAGTCATGAGGTCATTCTGGAGGTTACTCTCATGCAAGCTTCAGTCAGATATTGCAAATTACCACAGTATGGCAAGCCCCAACCAACAGAATTCCTGAAAACCACAAAGAATACCCTGGGCTCTATCTAAGACTATATTTTAAAAAAAATTTTAATGCCATTTTATTGAGATACAGTCACACACCATATAATCCATCGAAAGTATATAAGAAATGGCTCACAGTATCATCATAGTTGTGCATTCATGACCACCATCAATTTTAGAACATTTTCATTACTCCAAATATAATAAAATAAAAAAGAAAAAGAAAAAAGAAAACCCAAAGCATCACATACAACTTAACCCCACCATTTATCTATCTATCTATCTATCTATCTATCTATCTATCTATCTATCTATCTATCTATCTTTTATTACTCATCTGCCCAGACGTTGGATCCAGGGAGTGTCAGTCATAAGATTTTCACAATCAGTCACATGATAAAAGCAATATAATTATACAATCATCATTATTAATCAAGGCTACTGCATTACAGTTCTATAGTTTTAGGTATTTCCTTCTAGCTATTCTAATACATGAGAAAATTAAAGGAATATCTATATAAAGCATAAGAATAACCTCCAGAATGACCTCTTGACTCCTTTTAAATCTCTTAGCAACTGAAACTTTATTTTGTTTCATTTCTTTTCCCTCTTTTGGTCAAGAAGACATTCTCAACCCCACAATGCCAGTGTCAGGTCCATCCCTGGGAGCATGTCCCATGTTGCCAGGGAGACTTACATGCCTGAGGGTCATGTCCCACCTAGGAGGGAGGACAATGAGTTAACGTGCAGAGTTGGCTTAGAGATACAGGCCATGTCTGAGCAACAAAAGAGGTTCTTTGGGACTGATTCTTAGGTACAGTTATAAGTAGGTTTAGCTTTAACATTGGCAAGATAAATTTCATAAGGTCAAGCCTCTAGATTGTGGACTTGGCTTATTTAATTGGGAGCCACTATTGCTTGAGAGAATAGCAGGTATTCCCCAGGTGGGGAATTTTAATAGTTCCACATTTTTCAGTGGTCCCTCAGGGGATGCTGCAAATCCTTCTTATTTTCTGCCCAAAATATTCTGGGATATACTGGGGTATTAAATTAGCCTGTACAGAATAACAAGATGTCATTCCCTTTTCTCAGTTGCATGTAATTATGCTGTTTAAACAAATTGATAAGACAAGTTAAATTAAATAGCGTGCTACAGAGAATATAAATTTTGTACCAAATAAAACTCTCTTCCTTTGGTTTCACACAGAAGTTGGAGTTTTAAAATACAGTCAGTATGATCCTTTAACCTGTTGTCTAATTTTCCTCAGTCCTAACCAATCTGTTTAATTCATCTCTCTAATTGTAGTCTGATCTCTTTTTCAGCATCTTTAATAGTTGCTGTGTGGAGTAATGCTGACTTTCAGAGCTGCAGAACTCTAATTATGAGTCTCAATTGCCACACAGATACCCAAATTTTCAGGGAACTACCAGGTTATACACAAAGACCTCAGCATCTGAGAATTTACAGTTAAAACTCAGGAATAATTGTGACTGCTATAAGAGCTTACAATCTAGAAACCTTTTCAATAAACCTTATTGAATATTCTGTACTCCTTAATCATCAGTGGCCCTATCTCTGTCCCCGTTCTATCCCCAAATAATCTATGCTTTTGAATTCAATTCTCAGCATTTTCTTATTATAGTTAGTTTATATTAGTGAGGCCTTTCAATATTTGTCCCTTCATTTTTGGCTTATTTCACTCAACACAGATTCCTCAAGGTTCATTTACCTAGTTGCATGCCTCCTGACTTTCATCCTTTTGCAGTCACACAATATTCTGTTTTATGTATACACCACAATTCACCTCTATGTTCATCCACTGATGTACCTTTAGGCCATCACCATTTGTTGCAAATTGTGAACAGTGCTGCCATGAACATCACTGTGCAAATGTCTATTTGTGTCCCTGCTTTCAGTTCCTCCAACTACATAACTGGGTTGTAAAATCATATGCTTTTTGGAACCACCACACAGTCCTCCAGAGGGGCTGAACCATTCTACCTCCCTACCAAAAGTAATATGTCTATCTCCACATTTTCTCCAGCACTTACTTATTTTTTTAAACAGTTTTATTCATACACCATACAATCTATAATAAGTGAACTATAAGTTCACCTATAACTTATAAGTTATTATAATATAATAACTATATTACAATCACATAGTTATGCATTCACAACCACTATCTAATGAGAACATTTTCATTTCTTCTTGGGGGTCCAGGAATCTAACAAGCAGCACATCATTCAGATGTTGTGCCTCACGTTGGGTGCCAAAACTGTAGAGGGGCACTTCCCAAATCTGGGTTCATTGCTCAGTATGGCCAATAGAAGTCACACTGAACTAGGAATTCTGTGTTGCGATCTCAGCTGTTTCACCCATTCCAGGCTGGTGTACATGTGTGCTGTCTCAGGTGTTCCCCAACAGTTGTTCCAGATTATTTACTAGTTGCTCTAGAGGACTAACTAAATTCCACACCCCTCTATGCTGCCATCTTGCCCCGACTATAAATGTTTTACCTAGTAAGTTTATTTTTTCAGAACCTTAAGGCCTCCAGATTGAGCCTATGCCAGATAAGCGCTGAACCCAGAGGTACCAGTCTCTCCAAGAACATCAACCAGTTTCATTCCTCTACCCTATAAGGTCAACACCCCCCCTCCAGCACAAAGAAGTTAAAATGGCCATTGCCCAGATTGAGAGAATGATTAAATGAGAGGGAGGAGGTATAACTGAGAAATTAGGATTTAACAAATGACTGTGACTACTGACTCATTATACAGATATTTCTTTTCAGTTTCTAGTGTATTAGAATAGCTAGAAGGAAATACTGGAAATTGTTGAACTATAATCTAGTAGCCCTGATCTTCGATAATGTTTGTATAGCTATATAGCAAAAAATAAAAAAAAAAGTTGGTAGCCTGGGTTTGCATCTACCATCTGGACATTTCTTTCTGTTCCACTGATCTATATATCTCTCTCTGAAAATACTACATTGTCTTAGTTAATCTACTTTTATTGTAAGTCTTAAAATTGGGTAGAGTGCAATAATAGGAGTCAACAAATGGGGTCTAAGCGATATGGGATATTTGGGGTTTTCTTTTTTCTTTTTATTTCTTTTTCTGGACCAATGCAAATGTTCTAAAATTGATCATGGTGATGAATGCACAATTATGTGATGATACTGTGAACCACTGACTGTATACTTTTGGTGGATTGTATGGTGTGTGAATGTATCTCAATAAAATTACATTTAAAAAAAAAGACTATCAGTTTTCTTTTCCCCTATGTTGGAGCACTTGTTTTAGAATCAGTGGTCTTGTTCAAGAAACCTAAGCCCTATGGAGAGGCACCACAAGTAGTGAGTAATATGTAACTAAAAGACCACAGAAGAACCTGTCCTGTCCTGACCAATATGAAGATCTGGTGTGAGAAGCCTCCCTTCTCAGTGCCTACCCTTTTAGACCAATGAATGGCATTTATTTTTTTTTTTAAATAAAAGATAGCTACAAATTTCAATTCAAAACTTTAAACATTGGGCCATGAAAATGACTTTTGTATTTTTGATACCACGGCAATAATAATAAATATTTTACTGATCACCTATTGCACTGGAGCCAAGTCCTTTCCTGCTGGGGTGACAAGGGAAGGTCTTCTGAAATCTGGTTGGTGGGCAAGAGCCAGGCCCTAAAAGATCTAGAGGAAGAGCACTGGATGGGGGCAGTGGCCAGGGCAAAGGTTGCGACTTGAGACTGAAGTTGGCAGTGTGATTTCGGTGTTGTGAATGCTGGTGAAGAGTATAAAGGGGGAAGGTCAGAGATGTGAGCAGGGGCCAGATCAAGCAGGGCCTTGAAGGCCTCTACAAGGAGTTTGCAATTTGGTTTGAATAAGCTGGAAAGCCTTTGGAGGGTTTTAAGTAGAGAAACGTGATCTGATTTAAGTTTTGGGACAATCATTCTGGCTGCTAGGAGATGCCTAATGGGTATAAGTTTCAATTTATATTCTAAAGGACATTAGGCCCCCAAGGCATGAGAGAATCATTTTTTACATTTATTAGTCATTGAGTCATGTTTTCTTTACATAATTAATTTAAGATAAATTAGATAGCATGTTATATGTGAAAAACAAAAAATTGTCTTATTATGAATGTTATCCAAAATTTTATTTCAAATGAACTTTATATTAGAATCACTCATGTTCTAAAGATGCAAGATAAATATTTTTAGTCATATCAATTCTTTATCATATACTACTCAAAACTGACAAAATGGCCTTAAATTTCTTGAGTGTTCTGTGAACCAAGAAAGATTAGGAAACACTGCCCCGTTAGGCCTTCCTACCTGGGAGTAACAGGGCCTTGCAGACAAGCAGAGCCCTAACAATACACCCTTTAATGGGCACAGCTGAGCTACTTTTACTGGTGTCCTCAGGCACTTGAGAGCCAGTCAGTGTAAAAGGGCACTCATCCCTGTCATCACCTGGCCCTGGGCCTTGGTGGGTAACCTTCTGGGGAAGATCACCACCTACCACCCACCCTTCCACAGACAGCCAGGGTTAGGCTGTGGCTTGAGAGAGGTACAGAGATAAATGCAACCCAGTCCCTGCTCCAAGGGGAACCCCACAGATCATGATAACATGGTGTGATGACTGTGATGATAGAGGACATACAGGAGCTGTGGGGGTCCTGGGGCTGGGACCAGAAAAGCCCTAACTCGGTGAGGGGGAAGGAAAAGTTTTCCTGGAGCAGATGACCCCTGAGTAACAGCCAGAGTAAAGGGGAAGGTGTTCCAAACAGAATGGACAGTAAGTGCAAAGGCAACGAGGGCTCAAGACATTGTTACGTGAGGAGATGAGCCCTTTCATTGTTTCACAGCAGAGTGGGGTGTACTTTCCTGCACTGTCACTGGTCTTCACTGCTTCCCAAGTCCTGTGAACCACTCCAGCTGAGTCTGAACAAACCTGTCACTTCTAGGGGCCTGCATGTCTCCCCAGTATCCCTAATTTCTCTCCTGTTTCCTGGGGATGGGAAGTTTGCATTCAACCACTAAGAGCAGGGCCTGCTGGGGCCTTACAGTGTACCACAGGGTGAGGCTGGGCCCCGTGAATCTCTCCTCTCATTACTCACACCACCATGTGTCTGCAGAGCTCTGGACAGATGTCTCACTGGAGAGTTTTATCACAGTTCCTGCAAGCCATGATTCAGTGTCAAGTGAAGCCACAAGAGATGTCTCTGCTTCTCCAGTGGTCACCCAAGTGGAGTGAACCTTTGGACCCTGCAGGCCAGCTCAGCCACCCATTCCTGTGCAACCTCTTTGGGCCAGGGGTTTGCTAGGTGAAATCAGCTGTACCCCTTTATTCTCAGGGACCACCTACATTTTCCCCAACTGGGAAACCCTCCAACTCGGTCATTCCCTGAAACTGCCAGGGATTTTTTTTACTGTCCCTTAAACTCCGCATTGTTCTTCCTGGTGCCTAGAATCCTTTTCTCCTGACAGCCAATTCCTACTTCATCTGTCAAGACCAATTCAAATGCCACTAGCTCTGGAACGCGAGGTCGTTCCCCTCAGTCTCTTCCTCCTCTGTGCCTTCTTAACTCCCTGCCAATGCTGTGTGTACCCTGTGTACTTCCCCTCCTAGATCTTGAGCAACTCCAGGGCTGGGTGCGGGTGTGAGGGTTTCCTGTGTCCTTAGTTTAGAGTGTGGGCCTGGCCCAGAGGGGGCGTCTGCTATTCCAGACTTCGGTCGGGGCGCTGCAGGGTTAAGGAACCAGGGTCCTGGAGGCCCCGCCTTCAGAGCGCACCAACAGGCAAGGGGAAAGCCGCCTCGGAGGCCCCCACTCCGATTCCCAGTTATTACTCCTGCCATTAATCGGGGCTCCCGCACAGGTAAATATTCTGGGTGTGAACCCGGGGGAGTAGACACTAAGGTGGCTTTCCCCCGCCTTTGCGTTCGGTTTCCCCCCCACGAGAAGGCGCTTGGTCCAAGCCGGGTATTCCCCGCCGCTGCCCGCCCCTGACATCACGGAGTCTCCGTTTCGCCCCGCCCACGCCTCGGTCTGGCCTTCTCCCGCCGGAGCTGCTCGCGGGGCTGTGGGAGAGCGCGGCCATGGCAGGGCCCAGCGCCCCCGTCACCCCCGCCGCCCCCTGGAAACGCCATATTGTGCGGCAGCTGCGGCAGCGGGACCTCGCGCAAAAGGCACTCTTCCTGGAGCTGGTGCCGGCCTGTGAGTGCGCCCCGGGGCCTTAGCAGATGACCGCTGAGGAGAGGGGCTCCGGGCGCGGGAAGAGGGTGTGTCTGGCTTCTAGGGCTGTGACCCAAGTGCACCAACCCCTTCTCGTCTCCGAGCTCTTCTGCCTGCTTAGCTGTTGCTATCTGACACGCCCTACCTCGTACTGGCCAGAATTTCTGCCCCTTCCAAACGGACTCCTCTTCGAGCCCCAGAGCCCCAACCTGGGCGGAGCCCCCTCCTGGCCCCTGCCCTCCTCGCTCCTCATGGCTCGTCAGCTAGTGTTCGTTTTGCGGGGTTTCTTGTGCCTGCCCATCCCAGATGGTCCCCAGGTAGGGCCTGGTCAGTCCATTTGGTCCCCACAGCCCAGTGAAGGACCGCCGGACTGTCCAGAGCTGCTCCTTTTTGACCAATTGAGTGAAATTCAGAATCTCAGGCTCTGCCATGGATAGGTGATCCTGGTGCAGATTATGGATCACCTCTGCCCAGCCAACCTCAGCCTAAGGACGAAGGGGGCTCCAGGCTGCGTTAGGAAGCTGGCTGGGTCCAGGCTGTCAGACTCAGAGTGGTTCCTGGGCAACTGGTTAGGAGGGGGTGTAGGCAGTTAGAGATGGGGTGAACAGGTGTGCATCTGTGTGTTGGCCTCTGGTCACCTGAGATTGTCTCAGGGATTCAAAGCCTAAGTACTCTCCTTCCCACTCCCTCACTGGGTCTAATGGCAGCTCCTCCTTAACCTTCCTCCCTCCACCCCAACAAATTTGCTGCTCGTGTCCAGGGAAGTTTCTCTGCAATGTTCCAGGCCACCGGTCCTCTCCCTTCAGGGTAGTGAGGCCAGCCCTCTGCCTCCAGGCAGCCTCATTTCTCACTGCTCTGATGGACCATGGAACCATCCAATTTGAGGGAAGGAGTCATCCCCCACCCCCAAGGGAGTTTCCAGTCCAAGGGACTGGAGAAACCCAGAGGGGAGGGTTGATATTGGGCAGAGCTGAAGGTGCAGACCTGCTCTGTGGTCTTGGGCAGGTCATCCCTAAGGCTCAGAGTTCTCACTTGTAAATTGGGGATAACAGCACCTTGTTTAGACTTGTTGGGGGGAAGGGTGTGTGTGTGTGTGTGTCACTGCAGTTCCCTGGTTGTTGGGGAGAAGGGTGTGTGTGTGTGTGTGTGTGTGTGTGTGTGTGTGTGTGTGTCACTGCAGTTCCCTGGGGGCTGGGATAAGGTTTTGTGTGAGAACTAGGCCAGACCCAGGGACAGGCAGAATGAGGGAAAGGAGCTGAGAAGCAAGGCCTGGGCATACCACTCCATACTCTTAACCCAGAACTAGTGTGAAATGAGGAAGTGACCGTGGATGGGAGGGAAGGGGGTGTGTTCCAGAGTTTGTAGCAGAAACCAGAAAACTCAAGGAAGTCTCAGATTATTTTTCAGTACAGACAGCAGGTACCCTAAAGGGGAAGTGACTTGCCCAAGACCATAGGCAGGCAGAGCTCAGTCTGTTTCTGTCCTCTCCATGGGGCCAGGTCCGACACTGGGGTAAAGATGAGTCAATCTCAGGCCCTTTCCTTCCCTGAGGATACCCAGCAGGCAGTGCCCACCCATCTTCTTCCCCAGTCAAGGTCATCCTTCTCTGTCCCTAGGGAAACAGGTGCTCTACTTCCGGATAGACCTGGAGGCCAGTGCTGTGAGGAGGCTGTGCCAGGGCTGAAGGTCCCATGTGAGCTACACAAACACCCCTCAGACAAGGGGCAGAGCCCAGCCCTCCAGCAGCTTCCCCGTTTCCAGTAGCCCTCCAATCCTCCCAGCCAGAGAGGTTACTTGTATGCCAGGGTCTGCTGGAAAGTGTCTGTCTCTGCTCCAGGCTCACCCTCTTGTTCTCCCAGATAACCATCTTCTGGAGAAGGCTGAGCTGCTGACTCAGTTCTCAGAGCCGAACAAGGTCACTCCCACTGCCCACCAGGGTCTCTGGTGAGTGTATGTGTGTCCGTGGTCACAACGGGCTGCCTATACTCGGGCCCTGCCCCCACTGCCTATGCTGGATTCATTCTCTCCCTGACACCTCCTGGCCCCTGGCTGCTGCCCAGGGGAAGGGGGAGGTGGGCTCCCAAGCCTTCCCTCAGGTCAGCTGCTTAGACTCTCCTTTCTGCCTCACCATTCTCAATCCATCTCTGCCTCCCTGCTTCTTACCCGTTGCCTTCTTAAAGGGTCTATTCCAAAGAGGGAGCAAAAATGAGAACCAGAACGGGTTGGGGCTCAGGGTTGGGAGGTGCTTCCCTAGATGGGTCCTTTGCCAGGAATCCAAGGCCTGGGGAAATACAGAGCAGAGCAGTTTCTGGAGATTACTCTTTCTGCTATTGGCTTGCTCCCCAGAAGAAAGCTGAGTGTTCTTTTCATGTGGCTCCCCCTGGGTGCCTTTGGGCAGTGGGATGAATGGAGGGAAAATGAGTGCCACTCTCTGACTGGTTGGCAGGGAAGAGGAGTCTGAGCCTGACTCAGACCAAGTTTCATCACCAGCCACTCTGAGGATGAAGTGGCAGGAAGAGGAGGAGGGACTGAGGCTGGTCTGTGGTGAGGTAGGCTGGGCAGGGGTCAAGATGCTGGACTGCGTGTAGGGGGGAGGTGGGGGGTGGGGAATGCCCATGGGAGCTAGTAAGTGAGTGAAGGGCACTGTATTTGCTGCATTACTCAAGTTGCCTAGTGCTGTGTGCATTGAGTGAGTCCAACTGTGTACCAGCCCTTGTCCTGAGGCTGGACAAGGGTCCAAGTACTTTCTAAGTCACTTCTGGCAGCTCAGGATGAAGTGAGCTCCTACAGCAGCTGGAGGGAGTGAGGTGAGACCTTAGGGAGAAGTGAGGATATCCAGGATGGTCTAGTTCAGCCCCGACTCACACCTCTGCCTGTTCACCCCTTGCCCCTCCTCCCCAGGAAACCCCAGAGCCCAGCCTCTGCACTTAATGCTCTATACAGATATGCAGACAAAGTGAAGAAAGTGGTCTGTCCTCATTGGCAGGGCACGGTACTTCTACCTGACGTTACTGCCCACCCCACACCCGGCAGTGGTGTCCCACACTCTCCTGGTTTTCCTCATTTTTCTGGCTGTTGCTTTTGAACTTCCTTCTCTAGCTCCTTTCCCTCCTCTTTGCCCCTCCTTTAAATGTGAACGATCCTTGGGGTTTGATCTGGGCTCCACTGCCCTTTCCCTCTACACCCTCCCAGTGGGCTCATCGAGTGCCATGCTTTTCTCTCTGTGCTGACTCCCAGACCTCAGTCTCCAGTCCAGCCTTTTCTGAGCTCCAGACTCTTGCCCAGTTGCTTTTAAGACATCACACCTAAAATCACACTTGCTGTCTCCAATGTAATAACACGGTCAACACTATTTTGACTGCCTGCTGGCATTAGGCTAAACAATATCTCCAAAATCCTATAGCTGTAGAGGAGGAAACAGGCCTGGAGAGGTGGAGCCAGAATTTGAACCCCCTTCCACAATGAATCTTCCTTCTGTGATTTCCATTCATTCTTTCAACAAATATTTATTGATAATTGCTATATCTAAGGCACAGGGAACAGCAATAAATGAGACCTAGGCTTGTGGAGCTTCCAGTCCACTGGAGGAGACTATGATAGGCCAGTAAAGACATACACAGTTCTGGCATGCCAAGTCATTTGCCCAAAAAGACTGTGGGAAGGGGGCCATGTGCACAGTTGAGAGCCTGTCCTTCAGAGCCCTGATACCCTTCTGGGCTATGAGTGCCCCAAGGCTAGGGGATGTTTCTGGTTGGCTGCCATTGTATCCCTGGGGTCTACTTCCACATATTCAAAGGATATTTGTAGACCAGGTGAACTATAGACCACAGACCATGCCTTCCCCTCATCCCTCCTCACCTGTTGGCACTTAACGCAGGCTGGAAACCCATGTAACCCCCAATTCCTCCCAGTACCCTATCCTGCCATCAGCAGCCCATGTTGACTCTACCTCCAAATCCAAAGCTCGCCATTTTTCTTGAACTGCATCTTGGCCTGGTCCAGGTTATCCTCATCTCTCCCTGGATGACTCCTCCCTTGTCCTCACTCCCAAACTTATTCTCCATACAGCATTTAGAGTGCTGTGTTTTAATAAAAATCATCTTCATTACAAAAGGACAGTTAACACACACATACATACCTGTTGTGAACAATTCAAAGATAACAGAAGCCCACAGAGTCAGAAGTAAAAACCCTTGAATGCACAACTATAGGATGGTACTGTGAACAACTGTACAGTGTCGATGACTGTAGGGTATGTGAATATATCTCAATAAAACTGTATTAAAAAATAATAAGTTGGTATATGGGAAAAAATTAACCTAATGTAAATTATGGATGATAGTTAATAGTACTATTTAAATAATCCTTCATCATTTGTAACAAAGGTAACTACTGTTACAAAAAAAAAACAGCTCTATTACATAAAAGTGTTATCATCAGTTGTAACAAATGTCCCACACCAATGCAAGTTGTTGGTGTTGGGGTGGTGTATAGGAATCTTGTAGTTTATGTATGATTATTCTGTAAACCCAGAACTACTCTAATACAAATTAAAAAAAAAAAAAAGGAAAAGCCCCTTTCACCCATCTCTCTTTCCTGGCCATTATCAGTGTGGAGTATATTTATTCCCCAAAGCTCCTTAGCTGAGCCCTGCAGCTGAGTTCTCCATCCTCCTGTTGCATCTCTTGGCACTCTCTTGTCTCTGAGCTCATAGTTCCCTGAACACTATTATGTACACACCTAGCCTCAGCTCTCTTTCCCAGTCACTTCCTCAGACACACATACCAGTTAGTTCTCATTGGATATGCCAGGGATGGGTGGGAATGGCTTTTTCATTAATTGTCCTTTTTGCTGTTTCACATATCACTACAAGCACGTCATTATTATTTTAACTTCTTATTTCGAAGTAATTATAGATTTATAGGAAGTTGCAAAGATAGTACAGAGAGGTCCTGGGTACCATTCACCCAGTTTCTCCCATTCATTACATTTAGGTAACTAGAGTACAGAGTGTCAGGGAATTAACTGGTGTTGGTATAGAGTGTATAGCTCTGTGTCATTTTATGATGTACAAATTCATGGAACCATCAAGATAAAAAAACTATTTCCTCACCACAAAGACTGACCTCCCTTTTGAGCCACTCACCCCTGCCCCCAACCATCCTTAACCTCTGGCAGACATTCATCTGATCTCTATCTCTACAATTTGAATTTTGAAAAGCATCAACTAAAAAATAATGAACAGATACCAAAACAAATGACAGGTGAGGAAGCAGAGGCAATGATCAGTGGTGAGAGGAATTATAAACGTTATAAATCCCATGAGAAGGTCAGCTATGAGAGCAGGTTCCCCACCTTGCATGTGCATATCAGTGCTGGTGGACAGCATCAACCCTGTTCTTTAATCCACCCTTCACTGGGCCCCTGTGAGAAAGAACAGGAACAGGGAGCAACAGGAGCCCACAGCCTGGGTTATTTCCTGAGCCACACTGGTGGAGACTGCTTTGCTTGGGATCTGTCTTTCCCACTGACCCTTTCACACCAAAAGGTCGGAGCTGGACTTCTCTGTGGTTTCCCCAGCTCCTGGCATGTGTGGTTGATAACTGTTGAAGGAATGTTGACTGAGGCAGGGGCATGGATGAGATGACCTTCACTCCCACTCCTGGGCTGTGGGAGCAGCTCCAGAATTCAGTCTGGGCCCTGTGCTCCCACAGTCCATTCCTGTTCTTAGCCATGTGCCTCTGCCCTGGACTCCTTGCTGCTCTCTGAGATCTATGCCTGGGCAAGCAGGGGATGTGGTGCAGGAAGCCAGGTGGTGGAGAGGTGAGGAACAGAACCCATGTCCCTTGAAACTCTCCTGCAGGCCAGCCGTGTACTTGGTGCATAAAGTATTTAAGCAGCCCGAGTTCAAATCTCAGCTGTACCACTTAGCTATGTGACCTTGGGCAAGACACTTAACCTCTCCTGTGTATAAAAATGGGGAGAATGGCAGTACCTACCTTAGAGCATTGTTATAGGGATTAGACAAGTTAACATGTGTAAAGTGCTTGAAACAAGGCCTGGCATACTGTAAGGGCTATATAAATATTTGCAAATGTTTTGAAGTATTATTTCTCCTAATAGTTTGAGTTAGTCTATGACATAAGCACTATCCTTTCCATTTTATGGGTGAGAAAACGGAGGTTACCCCAGTGTCACAGAGAAAATAAGTGGTGCAGCCAGGACTGAAACCCAAGTATCACACTCCACACCCAGGGCCTTTCCAGTGTCCTCCGAGACAGCAATGCATCCTTGCACGAGTTACTAAACCTATCTGAGCCTTAGCTTTCTTTTCAGTAAGGAGCTTGGTAGGTGTAGTAGCAGATTCTGTCCCACCAGCCTCTTCTGCCAGAGAGGGGCTGAGGCCTGGCCTGAGCCCCTCATGGAGGCACCCACGCCCACCTGTCCACCCCCTCCACCGCCCCCAGATGGCCTATCAGGTGGTGGAGAAGAGCGCAGCCCTAGAAGCCCTGGAGTCGGAGTTGGAGAAGCGGCAGAGCAGGTGAGGCTGGTGGGAGAGGGTTCGCGCCCATGGAGAAGACCCTGCGTGCCTCTAGCAGGGCCTGAGACTTTCCTCACGTCACGAAACAATGTCACCCCTCCCCTCCCCCATGCCTGTGGCTGGTGTCCGAGGACCCGAACTGCAGGGCTGAGGGAGGAATGCTTGGCTGGAGACGTGGAAAGTTTAGCTACCTGGCTCAGTGGGTGGTGCCGGAGGAGGCTCCGGACCCAGCGCTCGCTCTCTCACCTTCTCCAGGCTGGCGGCTCTGGGGGCCCGCGTGGCGCAGCTGGAGGAGACGCGGACGCACCTGGCGGGGCAGCTGGAGGAGCGGCAGGCGCTGAACGCGGCGCAGCGGACGGCCTACGACACGCTGCGCGCGCACGCCAGACTGCGCGAGGCGGCACTGCGCAGGCTCGAGGAAAACGCGCACCACTTGCTGAAGCAGCTGGTTCAGCTCAAAGCGCGCGCGGCCGCGCAGCGCAACCTGCGCAATGAGCGCCCACAGAGGTAAAACGGCTGGGTTTCTGATGATAGACCCCGCCCCTGTGGGGGAGGAGTCCAGGCTTCGCCTAGGTGTCAAGGCGGGAGCCTTCGGCGCCCCGGCTCCCAGGGAAGCGCCGCCTCTTACTCTGAAGGTGCTTTACTTCCCCCAGGGCCAAGCAGGCGCAGGTGTTCCAGGAGCTGAAGAAGGCTGCGCGGAAAACTGTGAGCATCAATGAGTAAGAGTGGAGATGGGCTGGAACTTGCCTGATCTGAGCCTCGACTGCTGGGTCCGATCCCTGCTCTATGGAGCCGCCCTGCTGTTGGGTCGCTGCCCACACTCGCCCCCCTCCCCCCACTTCCCCATGCCACTGGGCTGCACCTGACTGCGGGGTGCACAGACGCCGTCAGTTACAAGGCCCCACTCAGAGGGAGCCCGCAGGATCCATGCAGAGACATGTAGTCATAGGAGACATCACTGGGTCTTCACATCTTCACCGTGCTAGGTGCTAGGGCAGGGAGGGGCTGTTACCTTGGCCTTCCTGAGCTTCTTTCTTCTCCCAGGAGCCCAGACACCCTAGGCAGCGTCACCAGGGAGGGGGCTGTGACTCCGGCCCTGGTGGCTGATCTAGTGTCCCAGGAAAGTGAGGTTTGCGAGAAGAAGTGGAAGAGGCCCTTCAGGTGAGAACCGAGGGGTCTGTTCCAGAACCCCAAGCTGCCTCCACCCTGGAGGTTGCCAGAGTGTTCCTCTAGAACCTTGGGGCCAGCCCTTGGGTTGGGAGGGGGCTTAAGGGAGAGACTGGTGTACAGCTCAGAACTCACAGGTCTGATCTCCAATGCCCCAGAGCCACTTGGAGCCATTGCCACCCCAGGAACCCCAGCCCTATCCTCACCCCTCCCCTGCCTCTCAGGACCAGAGCTCTCGGGGTGGAGTGTCTGGCTGATGAAAGGGTATTATCATAATGAGGGAACCTATGGGTAGGCCCAGGCCTCAGCTGTGCCAGGCCTATGTGTGTAAGGCACAGGTGTGCAAGCATGTATATACACAGGGACCTGAGAGTACAGGTATATATACAAGCTTGGGTGAGCATAATCAGTGCGTGTGAACATATGAGCATGTGTAGGTATATACTTTCACAGGTGGGACCTGATTGGGCATATGGTCCCGTCCCCCCCCCCCAGTCCTTGGGTGCTCCGCCACTTGGTCCCACCTGTCTTTCCTGATTTGCCTGTCACTGAGGCTGCCCCTTCTTCACCCAGTTCCTCAGTCTAAGGACTCTTCTCCTTCAGCCTTTCCTTGTAGGTCTCTGCTGTCCAGGCCTCAGGGCAGTGAAGGAACCTTGCATGAGGCACCCTGGTCCCCAAGGTCCTTGGCAGCCCTACTGGGCCAAGTCACTCCAGGATGCCCCATCTCCTAGGCTTCCCATACCTTCCTGCCCACAGCCTTGTGCTATCCCAGCCTGGAGGCACCTTCCTCCCCCTTCTCTCCTCATAGGTCCCAACGTACCATCCCAGGAACTTTTGTGGGCATTGGAGCTGGGGCCATCGTGGTAGAGACTTTGGGAGAATTTCATTGCCAAATTCCTCCTTGCCTCCATCTTCCTGGGACTGGTCTCCATTGCCCCCACTCTCCTGGTCTCCGAGGAGCCAAGTACTTATCCAGTCTCAAGAGGCTGTGACCCTCCAGGTCCCCAGCAGGGTGTAGGGATGACTGACTGCTGTTCTGCACACCCACTGGCCAGGCTCTCAGTATGTCTCTCTCGTGGTTCTGCCCCAGGTCTGCCTCCGCCACCTCCCTGACGCTGTCCCGCTGTGTGGATGTGGTGAAGGGTCTCCTGGAGTAAGTGCATATGTGCTGTGTGTGTGCACCCACACATGTGTAAGGAGGTTGGGTGCTTTACAGCCCTGTGCCAGAGTCCCCAGCTCAGGCTTAGTCTGTGTATGTGACAGTTGGTCTATTCATGTGTTGCCCAGTTGTCTGCGTTTGAGTTTGCTGGGCCTTAGAGGCTCAGAGGCAGGAGCTGGTGTATGGCCTCATCCCCAGCCCCTGCCCAGTTGTCCATCAGGCTCTGTCCTTCATCTGAGGTCCACACGGGAATAACAGCTCCAGCCTAGGGCCAGGGAGGAGCTACCACTTCATTAGGAAATTGAGGTTCAGAAATATTAGGGACTCATTCAAGGGCGCAGAGCCAAGCAGTATCAGGACTGAAATCCAGCCCCTAGGTTCCTCTGTACCCACTGACCCTGCCTTGTCTCTGTGCTCCTGCATGCCCATCTCCACTCTGACACCCTGGATTGGGGAATGTGCTCGCTGCACCTTGCAGCCATGTTCTGCTGCCTGCCATGTCGGCTTCTTGTCGTTGCTGAGCTTCAGAGGAGCTCAAGGCTCCCATGTCAGAAAAGCTTGCTGAATGCTCTCCTGACATTCCCCCCATCCCCCCTCAGTTTCAAGAAGAGGAGAGGTCACTCAATTGGGGGAGCCCCTGAGCCACGATACCAGAGCATCCCCGTGTGCGTGGCTGCCCGCCTTCCAACCCGGGCTCAGGATGTGCTGGTGAGGGAGGAGCTGGGCCTCAGGTCTGGGGTGCTGCTTCGAGAAATGCACGCACCAGGGGTGGTCTGAAGAGGCCCGGGATGCAGGGATAAGGTTGGGCTCCACAGCTTCATGGGGAGGGGACTGGAGAGGGCGAGGCAGGGAGTCCAAGCAGAGGGGATGAGACCTGGTGGGGCTGGGTCTGCCCAAGTGTGAGACTCAAGGTTTGGACAGAGAGACCTGGGGTGGGGCCAGCAGGTCAGCAACGGGGTATGCATGCACGTGCACAAGTGTACATGAGAGTGAGTGTGTAACCCTATGTAGGGAAGTGTGTATGGAGGAGACTTAGGGCACCAACTTTCCCCTTTCCCACAGGATGCCCATCTCTCTGAGGTCAATGCTGTTCAGTTTGGCCTGAACAGCAGCCTCCTGGCTACTGGAGGGGCTGACCACTTTATCCACCTCTGGAATGTTGTGGGAGGTAAGGATCCCTCCTGTGTAGGTCAACCAAGGGTTCTCTCTCTAGAGAACCTCTCTCTCTCCTCCAGCTTGCTTCTTGGTGGGCAAAGGTCTTAGACCTCATTGTGTCTCCCTACTTAGAACATTCCTGTTGGCAGTGGCTAGAGATCCCCTTAGCAGGTGCAAGGGGGCTGGGGCTCTAGGCTCACTGCTCTGAAGAAGGGTCCAGACTTCAGGGTGGGGAGGGCTGAACTCAGACGCTGGCCCCTATGGAGGGAGGTGGGGGACCCTATCGAGAGGGGACAGGCCCTTGAGGAGCAAGCCCCTACAGTGCACCAGGCTACCTCCCCTTCTAGCATCAGTTGAGCTCCCAGAACTCAGTTAAGAGGCAAATAATAACTATTTACCTTGTATCAGCTCTGTACTCTGTAGAGGGGGATATGTTGGGGAGCCATGGCCAGTTCCTGCAGGCTTCCTAGAGGAGGCAGATCTCCAGCTGGCCTGGCTCTGGATTGCTGTGTGACCTAGGAACAGTCCTTTCCTCTCTGGTCCTCTTTAGCCCTGCCTGCAAAATGACCAGCTGCCTTCTGGAACTCCTGGCTGGTCATTAGAAGAGATGTAGCCTCTAGCCTAGGCCCCTAGAACAGACTCCGTGTTTCTGTCCTCTAACTTGGAAGAGGATAGTCCACCCATTCTGAGCTCCAGTTCCTCAGTTTCACAAGGTTGGTGACCTCATTTCACCTGTTCCTTTCTCTGGTCCCCTCAGGTCGCCTGGAGGCCAACCAGACCCTTATGGGAGCAGGTGGCAGCATCACCAGCCTGGATTTTGACCCCTCGGTGAGGAGACTTTGCCCAAAAGGCATGACCTGGACTCCCCTCATCCCCAGTCTCCACACTGCTGGGGGCACATAATCTCTTGGGGCAGATGGAGGCTCTGAGACCTGAGAGAACCTCATGGGTATAGTTGAACTGGGCCTTTGGGCTCCTCTACACCGTCCTTCTCCCTGGGCCTACAGACTCCTCTGCCTGACTTCTTGGTGGCCTGGGGTTTGGGGAGCTGTGTGGCAACCCCTACCCCAGTGTTCTGGCCTCAGGGCTGTTGCCTCTGGAAGGCCCAGGCCCAGGACTTCTCCTTTCCCTCCATCTCTCCAGGGCTCCCAGGTGTTGGCAGCCACTTACAACAAGGCTGCCCAGCTCTGGAAGGTGGGGGAGGCATGGTCCAAGGTGAGGTCTGACTGGGGAGCCAGCCTGGGGGGTCAGGGGTCATGCCTCAGGACTGGGGGTGTGCTCTGAGGTCTTGACCATGCCCTTGATTCACAGCTGGGATTGGGGGTGTGTGGCAGGAGACACTGTCTGGACACTCGGACAAGGTGACAGCTGCCAAATTCAAGCTAACAAGGCACCAGGCAGTGACTGGGAGCAGAGACCGGACAGTGAAGGAGTGGGACCTCGACCGTGCCTACTGTGAGGCCCAGCACCTACCTCCCGCTCCCCACCCACCGGGACCCCCAATCCTGGACATGAGGGACCTCAGCCTGATCTTTGGGAGTGGTTCTGAGATTCACAGGCATTTGGGGTAAAAGGACCCAAGGCCATCCCTTATCCCCCATCAGTGCTTTCTGCCTGCTTTCTTAGATCTCTCAGAGTTTGGGTGGGTGACTAAGAGGTGGAGCAAGCCCTCGGCTGGGAAGCAAGAGGACTAGATTCTTGTCTTGAGAGGATACTGACCCTTCTGGGCCTCAGTTTCCCCCGTATCTAGTGGGCTGACTCTCAGCAACCCTTCTCTGAGGCCTTGGTGCTCTGCTCCTTGGTCCCCAGGCTCCAGGACCATCAACGTCCTTTCCTACTGTAACGACATGGTGTGTGGAGACCATATCATCATTAGCGGCCACAATGACCAGAAGATCCGGTTCTGGGACAGCAGGTGACAGGCAGTGGGCTGCGGGAGAGGTTGTGGAGGCATAGGGACAGGGCTTTTACATTCTCTTTCTTTCTGTGGCTCTGGTAGGAGGAGCTGGTGAGGGTACCTTGGAGGGAGAGGAGGCTGGGGGGCTACACTGCCAGGTAGGGGGTGCTCTCTATGCTGGGTGTGACCCCTTGGGCACTTAGCTGACCCTGAGGTGCTTTGCCACTTTCTTAGTGGTTCCTGGTCCAACTGCAGGACTCTGCCATGGACTTGTCAACCACGTTGGAAAAGCACCTTTCTCGGTTTAGTGACCAGTTTTAAATCAGAAGGAAATTTCTTTTGTTATTCTTTTTGTTTTAAATGTAAGAGCTCAATCTTAGGGTTGAGTGTTTTCTAAAAGCAAACACTGGAACCAATGCTGGGCCTGCCTCAGGCTCTCATTGGTCTTTCTGATTGCTCTTATTTAAAAACAAGCTTTTCAGTGTTTTCCCTCCCATACTTCTTTGCTTATTTTAGTGATCCAAGCATTACAGGGGCTCCGGCTCTCAACCCAAAGGCTGCCTAAGTTCCTCCTTGGCAGGGCTGGCTGCAGTGGGCATACACAGTCTCCTTTGCCCTGGCATTCCGAGGCCCTGGCCTCTGGACTTTGTTTGCTGGAAAGCTGCCCCACCCAGCCCTGACCTGGCAGGATTGGATTGGCAGGCCCTTACCCAGCCGCGTCCCTGTCCCTGCTCCGCAGGGGGCCCCACTGCACCCAGGTCATCCCTGTGCAGGGCCGGGTCACCTCCCTGAACCTCAGCCAGGACCAGTTACATCTGCTCAGCTGTTCCCGCGACGACACACTCAAGGTCATCGATCTGCGTGTCAGCAATATCCGCCAGGTGTTCAGGTACCAGCCTCATGCTTGCTGACCCATTGGCCGTAGCAACAGCCTCTGGGCCTCTCTGTCCCTGTCAAAGGCCTGCCAGGGCCCTGGCAGCTGGGGTGTCCTCTGGAGGCCACTCTGGATCAGAGTGTGCCAAGGTGCCCAACTCTTGACAGAGAGGAAGATTTGGTGCTCCTGGCTGGGGGGCAGGGACTGGGGCCTACTTCCATTTTGATCCCAGACCCTGTCTGTCCTCAGGGCCGATGGCTTCAAGTGTGGTTCTGATTGGACCAAAGCTGTGTTCAGGTGAGAACGTAGGGCTGTTCCTTTGTGTGCCCCACCTGGGGTGTGGGTGTGGGTGTTGGGGTCTCTCCACCTCTGACCTTGCTTTCTCCCTCACCACTGCAGTCCGGACAGAAGCTATGCACTGGCAGGTTCCTGCGATGGAACGCTTTATATCTGGGATGTAGACACCGGGAAACTGAAGAGCAGCCTTCAGGGGCCCCACTGGTGAGCCTGGCCACCTATCTACCCCACCCCTCCAGGGGCCAGTGCCACCGTGGCCCCAGTCCTGTTAATGCCTGGGATGCTGTTCCCACAGTCCACCCCACTGAGCCCTTCACAGTGCACAAAGTGCCTTTCCCCACGCACACACCTGGCTCATTCTCACACAGCTCTGGGAGCCCATTTTACAGATGAGGAAATGGCTCAGAGATGGGCCTCAACCTGCTCAGGTCCCAGTACTTACGGGCAGAACAAAGCTGCAGGCCCAGCTCCTGACACCCTCTGAAGCTCTGCCTTTCTCTCCTCAGCACTGCTGTCAATGCCGTGGCCTGGTGCTCCTCTGGGAGCCATGTGGTGAGCGTGGACCAGGGCAGGAAGGCTGTGCTCTGGCACTAGGGCCAGGACTCACCTGCCTGGGTTGGAGCTCCAGCCCACAGCCAAGGACAGCTTCCCAGTGCTCCACGGGTGGACAGTGGGGGCGGAGGGAGTGGGGTGGCCTCAGGGGACTTGGGGAGGAGGGCAGCTTGACAGGATTTGGCCTGTTTGTTTAAAAACAAAGTGTGGGTTAGGGGAAGTACAGTATTTTTTATAAAATTTTTTTTTATCTCATTCTTCTTACTTTCTCCCCCAAAGTGAAAAAAGATTACATCTCAACTGGTGTTTGCTTGCCTCTTTGCAGCATTCGGGGTTCAGAGACCCCTTTGTGCTGGTGGCCTGGGTGCAGGTGCTGTTCAAGTCCCACTGTGGAAATAGCCCAGAAGCAGCAAAGGGCAGGGATTTTTGGAGCCCTGGGAATTTCACCCTTGGTCCAACCTGGTCTGGAGGCAAAATCAATGTCAGGCCCTCCAGGGGCCAGGCCCTGGGTTGGGGAGGCTCCTCCTTTAGGCACTCAGAGTAAACAGAGAGAAGAAGGGCTTCAGCACGGAGTACAAGTAGGGGCAGCCCAGCAGGGCCCTGGGGGAAAGGGTCTTCAACCAGAAAGTGATGTCAAAGTGCTTGGCAAACCAGGCCTGCCCTTAGGGAGGGGCCACATTCTTCCTTCAGAGGCAGAGCCTGGGCTGGGGTGGGCATTGGCCTCGGTGTGTCTGTGCTTTGGGGAGGCAGCGTGGGCTGGACCTTTGCTTGCTGTAGCATCAAATTTAATCCACACAGTAAGCCTCTGAATGAGGCAGACCAAGAGGGCAGAGCCTGGACACTGTACTCCCTTCCCTAGCCCAGGGCTGGGCACTTGTAGGGAGGATCCAGCAGGATGGCCATGCCAGTCATGAGGCGGCAGAGGGGACTTCTGTCTCTGAGTGATGTGGCTGACCTCTAGGGGTGTGTGCAGCTGAGATTCAAAGGTAGTTGCAGACTCTACTCGAACTCTCAGCTTCCTTCCTTATCCCTTTACAGAGTCACCTTTGAGGATTGCTTTGGTTTGCTAAAGCTGATGAAATGCTATATACCAGAAATGGACAGGCTTTTAACAATGGGTACTTTTTACTTAGCAGTTTATAGTTCTAAGGACATGAAAATGTCCAGATTAGGGCATCAACAGGACAATACCTTCTCCCCGAAGATGGGCTACTGGCGAGCTTGGGCTCCTCTGTCAGATAGCAAGGCACATGGTGACGCCTGCTGGTCCTTCTCTTCTGGGTTTCATTACTGCCAGCTTCTGGCTTCGGTGGCTTCTTCTCTGAGCTTCTGTGTGTTTCTCTCTTTTAGCTTGTCTCTCTTAGCTTCTGTGGCGCCTATTTTCTGTTTTTCTCTGAACTTCATCTCTTATAAAGGACTCCAGGAAGGATTAACTGAAGCAACCTAATCAAAAGGTCCCACCCACAATAGGTCTATACCCACAGGATTGGCTATATTTTCTGAACATGGTCTTTTCTGGGGGTACATACAGCTTCAAACCAGGCCCTGGGTTTTAGAAGCCATTTCTGGGATGGCAGCAGAGTTAAAGAGAATGGACTGTAAGCCAGATTATCTGAGTTTGACTCTCAGCTCCACTAGTATTCAGTAGCTGAATGACTTGTTTTAGTCTCATCTGTAAAAGGGGAAAATAGTACTTCCCTTAAGGCATTGTATGAATTAAACGTATTAGTGTTTGTAAAATTCCTGGCATATGCCAGTGCTTTGTAAGTATTGGCTAAGTATTAAAGTCTAGGCTCTGCTGACTCCCAGATCACGCGCTGCTCTTGGTCCAGGTGTGCCCTGAGCTCTAGATGAAGTTTCCTCTTGCCTCCTGGGCATCCACGTTCCTCCTGCCTGTGAGCTCCTCTTTCCCCAGAGCCGGGTGCTGCTCTCGTCTACCGCTCTGCCCCACCCTGCTGCCACTATAGGCCTCCCTTTAGACTTGCTGCCTCCCCACCCTATCCCCTCCTTGCCATGGCCAGAGTGACTTTTTCAGGTGTCTTGATCACATGGTCAACCCTGTGAAGTTACTCTGCTGCCTTCAGAGACAGTTCTTGGCGTGAAATTCAGAGCCCTGTGGATGAGACTCTGCTGTCCTCTCAGACTGCCCCCTTGCCTCCTTGCCATTCGTATACAAGCTTTTCTCTCTGCTCAGAATGTTCTTTCCTCCCAGCCTTCAATTCATATTTGTCCTTCGGGATTTACTGAGTTGTTCACCCACTGAGAGGTGGTCCCTCCCCTGTCAGGCTGGGCCGGGCCTCCTGGACCCTGTGCTCCCCTCTGTATCTGCCTCCCTCTGTTTTAGTCAGGGAGCTCTTAGAAGGCGGCAGGATAGGAACAGATTATTCTCTGGGATCAGGCCTGGCACAGAGAAAGCCTCAGGAAATGCTTATTAAATGATTAAATTCTCTTATTTAAGGACTTGGCGCCTCTTAACAGTTTAAGATGCTAGGGTTCCAATATTCTTCAAATCTCAGACTTCTTAAGGTCCCCCATCCCTGCCTCCCCTCAGCCCTCATGCCCTGGCTCTCGGTGGCCACCAGGGGTCACCAGCTGCCTGGTCTCTGCTGTGGCCTTTCTCTGCCTTTTCATTCTCTCTGGAAAGGATCCACC